>CM034151.1:352124287-352314450 GCA_019776745.2 Taxus chinensis
TGAATTATTTATTGGGTTTATTTATTGAACCCACCGACCGAGTTTGAGGGAAATAATATGGGTTAACTAAATTTAAATATCCTTACATGGCATGAAGAGTGAACTTTACTAAATTTAAGTTGAAAAGCTAAGAGTATGGCTGGTTTGTAAAAACTTGGCGGCAAGATCCTTCAACTACTACATTAATGGAATTTAATATGTAATAAAATCCCACATTATCTTGGCCATAGTGAGGAAGGATTGGGGAAAGGTAAGGTGGTTTTTGGTATCGATTCTTTTCATGTTCTAAGTTTTTCATAGAAGCTCTGCATTGCAAAAATTGAACTGCATGTGTTTTCTTTACGAGTTTGCATGATGGAAAGCATCAGTTGAATTGATTATACAGCAAGTTTACCAGACTCATTAAATAGTCACAGTAAACATTGTAAGTTGTTGGATGAAGGAATTCATTTTAAAAGTTTGGGGATTTTCTGAGGAATTGTGAAAGCTTTGCAAGGAAAGAAATACTGGAGTAACAGGCATGATATGTTCTGAACTCATCATAATCTCTTGGTTTATTTAGTCATTTCACAAATAGAACTTTACCTGGATTGAAATTTGTTTTCTTAATCCTTGGTAATGTGAAATTGATTTAATCCTTACTTCTGTAGAATTTGTTTGATATTTGAGTGTGATAAATGTTGTTTGGAAAAAAAAGTAATGTTTGTCAGATTCAATGTGATTTATTATTGTGATGAGATAACGTATTTCATAAGATCTTTGAGAAGTTTCATCTCTATTCATCATTGAGTTTTGGTTTTCCATTTCGTGTGTGTTTTGATTCTTATTTTAATGTTGCGATTCAATAAGGAATTAAACTGTAGAAAATCTTGTTTTAATGGTTACCCATTTCTCCTCGATTATATAAAACTAGCAGGATAATACGAAATACTGGAAGTTGATGTTTGAAAGGTTTTTTTGTTGATAACTTCCCTTGTTCTGGTAATTTTTAGATTTACGAAATTGGGTTGATTCTTTTTTAAAGAAATCTATTCCCGTGAAATCGTATTGGTTTTGTGGGAGGTAACATCTATGCCTAGTAGATCTGGTTTTAATACTAGTAAGTAGTGGTGTTGAGAGTAAATTAGTTGTATTAAATAATAATATCTAGCTTCAGATACTGAGGGCCGATGTAGTAAAATACTAAGTCTGATCTTTAACCCTTGAATGGGTTTTCTTGAATGACGTTCATGTTTTAATCCTCAAGCTCCGTATGGCGGCTTGACAGAATGTCGATTATCCTACTAGCTAACTGAATTAATTCATTTGCAATCTAGTTTCAGCTGGTTACTCATCAGGTTGAGGTGCTTGGGTTTACTCTACTCTATTTGTTTGCATTGACCTTTGTTTTTCTTCTTCTAAACTCAAGTAGTATCCAACTCTTTCTGAGTTCAATACAGGTTGAGGATTTATTATGCTCTTAGTTGGTTCTTCTCAGAGACAAGCTATACCTCTCTTAGTACCCTGATGCTTTTCAAAATCCTTCTATAACTAGGAATTTGTTGGGTTCCTGTAAAAACTAGTAGCTATCCCGAGGTCTAAGTCAGTTATTTTATCACCTTGGCATCCTTAACAACTTGGTTGTTCTACCTGCAATGCTATGTTCAGTTCGAAAGAAAAGGAGAGTATGACTAAGAATATTCTTCTTGGATTTAAAAATCTGCATTGAAGGTATGATGATTATTTATTAATGGTATTGAACTACCTTTTAATCATTTGCTAGAAGGGTTGGGAAATGATTTGCAACAGTTTCATGAGTATAGCTGATTTCTTGATGGGTTGTGAAGTTTTAGCTTAAGTTGGTTTTATGTCTCTTATGTTTGTACTTGATTCATCATGCATGATAGGATATTAAAGTTTATCAAGATAGAAATCCTCTTGACTTCTAAAGTGGTAAAAATTAGGTGTTATTACTCTTTCATTGAAATTGGTGCAGAGTAAAGCTCGATTGTTTAGATGACCTTACTTTGATATTTAATTGGAAAATAGGATGTGATGAGTTTTAGTTGAAATCCACTTAAGGTCATAATATTTTAAGTATCATACTCCTCTTAAGGATATGACAGGATGCTATCTAACTAATATCTTATAAAGTGTTGGACCCTTGATGAGCGTAAGTTCATGTAAATGATTGAGAGTTATTCCAGTTTGCCAAAAAAACTTGACTCCTTACAAAAATTTATCTAGTTGTATTTCATTTTCCCTTGAGGATTACGGAGTTCTCTTGACATTTAAAATTTCTTCATTGATTTCTTTGTGGTTGTGTCATGAATTATTTTGTATGCTCCAACCTTGTTTAGTGGAACGGGTTGGTAGATATTTTTCATTATTATAATAGAGTCTTTGACTCAGTGAGGAATAAGGAAACCTTTCATTTTGAATTTTGTGAATAGAAAACTCATACGAATATGAATTCCTAGTTTGGGCTAATAGGTTAAATTTCAGTCATGTTATCATGACTCCCTTTTGTTAAAACATCTTGAAATACTTTGGCAATTAACCGGTATTGATATGTTGATAACCAGAACGAGGAAAAGAAATCATGTTCTCTTTCCTAGTCTTAGAATGTTTAATAAATGCTTAAGTTGAGGAAGGTATTGGTTATGTAACCTATTACTTGAATTTTAACTATTTGTTAAATGGCAGGATGCCCTAAATGCTCTCTCATCCTTAAAGTTAATCTAATATTATAATTTTAACCAATTACACTTGATGCGTTATTATTATTGCATGGTGCTTAGTAGACCTTTTGGGTGTATGAAATCCTTGATTGGATCTGTTAAGAATATTTGAGAGATTGGTTGAATGTGATTCTTGTTATATTTATGGTTACTTAATCAATGAGTAAAAATGATTCCAGGCATGTATGGGATTGCATGAGTGGAATCTTGATACTCTTATGGATAGTCTTTTGATCACTTATGATTATTAGGTACCTTATAATTTAGGTGGTTGTTCGGAGTGACTGAAATAGTTGTATGAAAACGAAGGTTTGAAACTGATTTCTTTCTTGGCTCGTTAAAGTGCTTTCTCTTGACATATTATAGAAAGAAATGTTATCTTCTTAAGTTCTGCAATATTGATTCATAAAAATAATATGAGTTCTTTTTATGAAATAATTAAGTAGAGTATTTTATTATGATTAGTTGAGGCTTATCATGCTCAGTTCTTGTGAACTGACTTGTGCTAGTAATTATGCAGATAAATGTCGTGGAAAAAGAGTGAAGTATTTAGTTTTATATATTATTATGATCGAGGAAAGTTAAAGATATGACTGACTGGAATGTTCTTATATAAAGTTCTTCTCCTTAGAATTGGGAAAGGCCTTGTTATTTAATGTCTCTGTATTATTCATTAAAATGAAAGACTTTGATCATGCTTATTGACATGAATTGTACTTATCTCTTGAATGAAATTAAGAAAAAAAAATTGCAATATATTGTCTTATAAGTGATTGATTGGCAAATGATGAGTTAAGAACTGGAAATTTATCAAGACATGTTATTAGTATCTTTGTCACTATTGTATTAAGCGTTAGTCTGAAATACATAGTAATTACTAGTACATAACATATGTGTGAATGCTAGGGAACATATAAGGAACTATGAGTGGACTGTTTCCTAAGAATATCATGATCTAATGAACCATATGTTAAGCATAGTTGGAAATAGTTAAGGTTGTTAATGGATAACTGCCTCATTATAAAATGTAATTTATCAACCTACTTGTAAAGTTGTATTACGTTCTCCAAAGGTTTTGTATAGGGTGTACTTAAGCAGTCAAAGATATCTAGAAATATGACTGTTTAATCTTAATGGCAGCTACTAAGTAAGTAGCAGGATTATCATGAACCATGGTAAGGTTATGATAATCAGGTACATTTGTGCTATGGCTGTTTTGTAAATTTAGGTTATACTAACTCATAACAAAGGTATGAGAATGTAATATTGTTTTCTAAGTGAAATCAACATTAAGTCCTATACAAGGATGACACACATAAACAATAAGAGGAAGGGCTATGGTAGTCTAATATGAAAACATACTGAGTACGGTTCCACTATTTGGGAATTGCTTAATTGTGGTAAATTGTATTATGAAATATTTTGATCAAGGAGATGAAATGTTTTTATTCAGGGGTTGTCACATGATGCATCATTATGAGCACATAAGCATGTTGAATACAATGGAAGTAAGAAGGGATATGTATACTAAGTTTAAAAGAACAAGCATTGGAACCTCATCTCTGGTCAATACTGTAATTATCTCTATAAATAATTTAGAGAGTGACAGGGAAAGATAAATGGGTAGGTGGTTCATTAAACCTATCATGTTGGACACCCCAGATATATCTTACTTGTTGGAGATAGTAAAATAAATTAACACTCTTTACTGAGCTGTAATTAAGGAAGGTATTGTGCTTAACTGGAAGGATGGTTGACATTAATAGCCTATGGCACTTAATTCAAGGAATGAATCATACCTAATTACCTAGATTTATATAAGTACATATTCCTAGAATATTAAATAAGGAACATGAGCCTAAATGATAAAGCTGGGACAGTTTTTGAAACTGCAATAATGATCATAGACCTTCATAGTATCATTTCTACAAATGGTTAACTTTGATATGAGATAATGAAAGGTAATTAAATGTTATAGAGATTGGGGGGTCTTGAGATCAACTTAATCTAGACCTTAGGTATGACCCATTTGTGGAGAAGGTATCATAAAACCCAACTATTCATTAATGATAATAATTACTTGAAAACATGGAACACTTTACACCAATGCAGGATTCTAGGTGGAAGAACTCATTGCATATGTTACATGGTCGTATCCCTGTGATAATGATTATCACCATTTGGATACGGTTGTATAATAGTTGTAATGATTTGTCTCATCAAGAGGCTGGATTGTAGTATGGTGTTGTCCTAAGTACAAACCTTGATAGAGTTACAAGATAGTTTGGACCTCCTGGGTACACACCCTTATATCAATCTTTGATGGCTACGGGAAGAGATGTGGGCAAGTAACAAGGTGAATTGTTACAAGAAAACTTTATTTCCCATAGGCATCACAAGATGACATAGAGGTACGTCTTCATGTAGGTTAATCTAGTTTATACCTTTCTCAAGGCTTGTAGCTGTTACAGCATCTAAGTTATGAATCCATATAATTGAATAAGTGATTAAGGTGAAACGACAATTCCCTAATGATGAGTGTGTTTTCATGGAATAGAGCATGATATACATGACTCAGAAACTTTGCACAAAGTGGTGTAAGCTACTGATTACACTGTCAAGCTTTCCCTTTAATCTAAGTTGTCATGTGCCTATGTATTTCCTTGGTGGAACCCAGGTAGACACTTAGGAACATTCACTTATATATCATACCTTAACAAAGGGGAACCAAAGGATTACATTTTATGTATGGCTCATATAGAGCATTGAGGGAGAATGAGTAGGTTCAACATTCTCTCATACAGCTGCACAAGGTTCATGACAGTTATCAGAAATGGATAGCATTAAGGTTTATGTAGATTTAAATATATGGGTATTTAAATCAGCTGCATAAAGTTAATAAAAAAAATAAAAAAAATTCTAGAGACGAAGTGACAAAAAGTGGATGTTACATTTTGGTATCAGAGCTGAAGGTTGCAACTCTTGGACTTATTGGGTCCTTACACTAATTAAAACTTTTATTTTGTTTTCAGAATAAAATGGAAATGGGAAGGATGCACCAAGAAGAAAGAACTGGGTCTGATTTTTCTACGGTTTCAATGGTGCAAAAGTTAGATGAAATTATGGTAGTCCTTCAATATACCCGAAACCAGATAGATGCCTTGGGGCAGCTAGTGATGGGTGAAAGTGATAAGTTGGATAAAGGAAAACTTAAATCTGTTACTAATGAACAACATGAGCATTGTTTAAATGATGAACTGATCATTTGTGGCAAGTTTTGGACTTACTAATCCAAAGACGAACTGAACTTGGAATTGGGGGAAGCATTGGATAAACTTGGATCTTCTTCTGACAAGATGAAATTTGGAAAAGCCAGTGGGCTAAAACCAAATCTGCTAGACATTCCCACTCATAAAAATGAAAAGGGTCATAAGAATGATAATTCTTCTTCATCTCGAGATGCTAAGAAAATTTGGTGGAAAAATCATAGCAAGAAATTGTGCTCTGCCAAAAGTAAATTTGGCCAAAAACTTGCAGTGATAGCCTGCAGGAAAAAGCATGGTACTGTTGCAAAGGGAAAAGCTAAAGGTGGTCAATCGGGACCTGTTGGTGGATGTTTCACATGTGGCAATGGGCATTATGCCAGCCAATGTCCTTTAAAGAAGAGGAACAAACATCGGATGATGAAGCATGCTACAAAAGTAAACGTCATGGGAAAAGAATATGTATCCCTAACAGGAGATGGAGAAAATTGTGAAGAGATCCATGGGATTATTATTCTTCAAACTAAAAGAAAGAAAATATGGATTTGTTGTACTCAATGAAAAACTGATCCAACAATTGTGAAGCCTAACTCTTTCTAGCAATATGGAATAAAAATGCTCAATTTTCAGCTTATGTCTTGTTAGGTAGCATTGATTTGAGTGATTGTCCTATATTCTGTCAAAATATTTGATAATTAATATTTCAATTCCAAGAAACTGAAAATATTATATTCTATCTGATTGACTCTTAACAGTAGATGTTATATATATATATATGTAAATATATATATATATATATTTATTTTGGTATATGTTACTTCTGGGTTGTATTACTTAAGTACTCAAAGTTTTGGAGTATCATCACGCTGTAAAGAGGATCTTAGGTTTGAACCTAGGAGCGCAATAAGCTATTGCTTAAAATACTTAAAAGGGTTTGATGATGGCTCATTCTGGGTCGACTCATCTAAAAGCATAGATAGAATGAGGTTATATTTAGCTTTTGGTAATATCTTATACCTCTTGAGACAAGATTTCTTTTATGTTATCTAACACGACATGATTTTCCCTTTTTTCCACCTATCATGACATGTTGTAGCCATGTGGAAATTTTGGTTATGAATTGGTGTGAAATTTCATGGGTTTTTGTGGTTGATTCCGGTATTTTTAGTTGAACCCAGATAAGGGAATTCATACTTCACTAATATGAACCCTGCTAGAGAAATGTGTAGGTTCAGGATCAAGGGATGTATTGTGAAATCCATCTCTTGTGATAGTTTCTATGTAACTCAGCATGGTGTCTTTGAGCCCATAGACTTTCAGACTTAACTCGTATGTTTTATATTATGTTGGGAAAAAGATACGACGACTTGTAAGTCGGTGGACTGTTTTGAGCTTCCAAGAGAATTTAGTAAGTCGTTGAATAACATAAGTAAGTCATTTGCATACTTCTAATTATTAAGGTAAAAGATTCTACAAACAATACGTTGCTTATTTGAAACCCTCGTGAAAACCAAGCGGACATTTGCACATGACCTTGGTAATATTAGGATCAGTATCGATTCTGTGAATCCACTGAGGAGATTTAACATTGGAATATACAAAAAAAGTTGTGGATGTCGAAGTCTATATCTAATAAGGTAACCTTGTTACTTAAATACTTTGAGAGGTTTTTGGCAAGCTGGTTTTCTCAAACATCTATAAATTGGTAAACCTCTTGCTTGAGGATAAGAAAATGTGTTGTCAGTACTCATTCATGAGTTAATATTTGTTAAAAAAATTCTTAAATAAACAAATTTGGTAGATCCATAAGCTTGGATAACCACGTTGACAACATTCTTTGATTGGACCAGGTATAGGAGATAAAAAGTGTAAGATATGTTGAGGTATTTGATAACTAAAATAGGAAATTTCCTAGTTCAGCTGAATGAATGAATGTTGGTACCTTATCTTTTTGGCCCCATGTTGTAGAGTTTTGGAACCTCAAATCAAAAATTATTTAATGGAGTTGAGGAAAGTGGTCTATCTGAATGAACTACCACAGATCCACACGCTGCAATCCTAGTAGAAAGGGATAGTTCTTCCTTAAAAGGTACTAGGTAAGATTATTTTAACTATATCCTCTATATATTAAATATATATATTACACAAAAATGATTTACTTTAGTAAAGTAATCATGGCATAATTCAAATTGTGTGACTATTTACAGTCTGAAAAGCTGATACAGCTACTGAATTTAAAGTTAAGAATCTAAAAACCATAAACTTCTGGGGGAGTAGTAACTATTTTGCTAGAATTAATCTTATATCTTGTTTGGAATTGTTTGATTTCATTAAACAAGGACCACATCATCGGGATGATGATGCTTTTAAGAGGGAAGGTATGTAACGCCATGTACTTTCATCTCTATTTTTTAAGGAATGATAGGACAAATGGTTTTATCCTTTGTTGTTGGCACCTTTTGTATCAAAAATTAGATGGAAAATTGATGTGAACCTAGCTAATCTGGGGTCTATCTTAATGATAAAATATTTTTTCTAAGGTGACATTATGACGTTTGTAATGTAGTATTTCATAAAATACTGGTGTAAATTTAAGCCTTGAAAGTGATTTATGATGTTTCCATTTATCTCTATTAAATTTTGAGCATAATAGTTTTTAACTATGTATGTTAAGACTTTTACAGCTGGATAGTTCACTTAATGACCAAAATTGGAACTCGAATAAGATTTTATTTCGACTTATAATTGATTTTGAGCTAACCATTCAGTAGTTTGCATCACCTGATGGCTAATACTAGCATGGTCAGTATTTTGTTGGGTAAATGACTACGTTCGTTCAGTCAATAAATAATTATTTGAGATTAAGGGAATCAATTTCCATAAAGCTATGCATGAGCAAATTTCTTGATTAATGCTAACATTATAACAATCTATATGATATACACACACACACACACACACACACACACACACACATATATATATATATAGATTACAAAAAGGGAACTTGCTAAGTCTGAAGTAGAAAAATAACTACTTCGAGAGATTTATTAACTTTTTGGAATCAAGGAAGGGACAATCTAATCTTATGATATGGTTCTAAAACCTAACATGCAAATGTATTATTTTGGAAGCTATGTTAGGACATCACCTTATTTATTTGGAAAGGATGTATAAATATAATTATTTGATTAAGTTGTTAAATGTAAAAGATATGGGGATCTAAAATTGCTATTTGCATAAGTTTTTGATTGGTCTTTTAAAAAAACTATATACAATCTAAAGTTTCAAAATTAAATTAAGTGGTGAGTTGGGCACCCCACCGCTAATATATTGTAATGAATTATTTATTGTTTATTTATTGATCCACCGATTGAGTTTGAGGGAAATAATATGGGTTAACTAAATTTAAATAGCCTTGCATGGAATGAAGAGTGACTTTGCTAAATTTAAAGAAAAGCTAAGAATAGTTGGTTTGTAAAAATTGGTGGTAATCTCCTTCAACCACTGCATTAATGGAATTTAATATGCAATAAAATTCCACCTTTCTAGGGCCATGCGAGGAAGGATTGGGGAAAGTAAGGTGGTATTTGGTATCAATTCTTTTCATGGCTAGAAACCCACAGAAGCTCTGCATGCAAAAATTAAACTGCAAGTTATTGTGAGTTTGCATGAGGAAAGCATCAATTGAGTTGATTGTACAACAAGTTTACCAGATTCATTAAATATCATGGAAACATTATAAGATGTTGGATGAAGGAATTCATTTTAAAAGTTTGGGAATTTTCTAAGGAATCGTGAAAGCTTTGCAAGGAAAAAAATATTGGAGTAACAGGCATGATACGCTCTGAACTCATCATAATCTCTTGCTCTATTTAGTCATTTCGCAAATAGAACTTTACCTCGATTGAAATTTGTGTTCTTAATCCTTGGTGATGTGAAATTGATTTAATCCTTACTTCTGTAGAATTTGTTTGATCTTTGAGTGTGATGAATGCTGTTTGGAACAAAAAGTAATGTTTGTCAGATTCAATGTGATTTATTATTGTGATAAGACAACGTATTTCATGGGATGAATTAGAATTTGTAGTTGTATTCATCATTGAGTTTTGGCTTGACATTTCCTGTGTGTTTTGATTCTTATTTCAATGTTGCGATTCAATAAGGAATTAAATTGTAGAAAACCTTGTTTTAATGGTTACCCATTTCTCCTCAATTATATAAATTTTGCAAGATAATACAAAATACTAGAAGTTGATGTTTGAAAGGTTTTGGTTGTAGATGACTTCCCTTGCCTGGTAATCATTAGATTTATGGAACTAGGTTGATTCTTTTTAAAAATAAAATTCATGCAGAATTGTGTTGGTTTTGTGGGAGGTATCATCTATGCTTAGTAGATCCTGGTTTTATTAGTAAGTAAATGTGTTGAGGAGTAAATCAAATATATTTAATAATAATACCTAGCTACAGATAATGAGGGCAGCAGCAGTAAAATACTAAGTCTGATCTTCAACCCTTGAATGGGTTTTCTTGAATGATGTTAATGTTTTAGTCCTCAAGCTCCATATGGTGGATTGACAGAATGCCAAGTTTGCTAACAGCTAACAAAATTTATTCATTTGCATTATGAATGCAGCTAGTTACTCATCAGGTTGAGGTGCTTGGGTTTACTCTGCTCTATTTTTTTGCATTGATCTTCATTTTTCTTCTTCTAAACTTAGGTAGTATCTGACTCTTTTTGAGTTCAATAAAGGTTGAGGACTTATTATGTTCTGAGTTGGTTATTCTCAGAGAAAAACTCTACCTCTCTTAGCACCATGATGATTTTCCAAATCCTTCTATAACTGGGAATTTGTTGGGTTCCTATAAAAAATAGTAGCTATCCTAAGGTCTAAGTCAATTATTTTATCACCTTGGAATCCTTAACAGCTTGGTTTTTCTTCCCGCAATGCTATGTTTAGTTCGAAAAAAAAGTCGAGTACGACCAAGAATCTTCTTCTTGGATTTAAAAATATGCTTTTAAGGTCTGATGATTATTTATTAATAGTATTGAACTACCTTTTAATCAATTGCTAGAAGGGTTGGGAAATGATTTGGAATAGTTTCATGAGTATAGCTGATTTCTTGATGAACTATTCAGTTTTACCTTAAGCTGGTTTTATGTCTCTTATGTTTGACTTAAGTCATCATACATGATAGGATATTAAATTTGATCAAGATAGAAATCCTCTTGACTTATGGAGTGTTAAAAATTGGGAGTTATTACTCCTTCATTGAAATTGGTGTAGAGAAAAGCTCGATTTTTTTGATGACCTTCCTTTGATATTTAATTGGAAAATAGGATGTGATGAGTTTTAGTTGAAATCCACTTAAGGTAATAATATTTTAGGTATCATACTCCTCTTAAGGATATGACAGGATGATATCTAACTAAGATCTTATGAAGTGTTGGACCCTTGATGGGCGTAAGTTCATGTAAATGATTGAGGGTTATTCCAGTTCGCCGGAAAAACTTGACCCCTTAAAAAATATTATCTAGCTGTATTTCACTCTCCCTTGAGGATTACGAAGTTCTCTTGACATTTAAAAGTTATTCATTGATTTCTTTGGGGTTGTGCCAAGAATTATTTGGTATGCTACAACCTTGTTTAGTGGAACCGATTGGTAGATTATTTTCATTATTCTAATAGAGTCTTTGGATCAGTGAGGAATAAGGTAACCTTTCATTTTGAATTTTGTGAAGAGAAAACTCATACGAATGCCCAGTTTGGGCTAGTAGGTTAAATTTCAAGCATGTAATCATGAATCCATTTCGTTAAAACATCTTGAAATACTTTGGAAATTAATCGGTATTGATATGTTGATAACCAGGCTGAGGAAAAGAAATCATGTTCTCTTTCCTAGTCTTGGAATGTTTAATAAATGCTTAAGTTGAGGAAGGTATTGGTTATGTAACCTATTACTTGAATTTTACCTATTTGCTAAATGGCAGGATGCCATGAATGCTCTCTCTCATCCTTAAAGTTAATCTAATATCGTAATTTTAACTAATTACACTTGATGCCTTAGTATTATTGAATGGACCTTAGTAGACCTTATGGGTGTATGAAATCCTTGATTGGATCTATTAAGAATATTTGAGTGATTTCTTGAATGTGATTCTTGTTATATTTATGGTTACTTAATCAATGAGTAAAAATGATTCCAGGCATGCAAGTATGGGATTGCACGAGTGGAATCTTGATACTATTATGAATAGTCTTTTGATCACTTATGATTATCATGTGCCTTATAATTTAGGTGGCTATTCTGAGTGACTGAAATAGTTATATTGAAATGAAGGTTTGAAACTGGTTTCTTTCTTGGTTCATGAAAGTCCTTTCTCTTGACATATTATAGAAAGAAGTGTTATCTTCTTAAGTTTTGCAATATTGATTCATAAAAATAATATGAGTTCTTTTTATGAAATAATAAAGTAGAGTATTTTATTATGATTAGTTGGGGCTTATCATGCTCACTTCTTGTGAACTAACTTGTGCTTACAATTTTACAGATAAATGTCATGGAGAAAGAGTGAATTATTTAGTTTTTTATATTACTTTGTTAGAGGAAAGTTAAAGATATGACTACCTAGAATGTTCTTATATAAAGTACTTCTCCTTAGAATCGGGAAAGGCCTTGTTATTTAATGTCTATGTATTATTCATTAAAATGAAAGATTTTGATCATGCTTATAGACATGAATTGTACTTATCTCTTGAATGAAATTAAGAAATATTTTTTGTTGCAATATATTGTTTTATAAGTGATTGATTGGCAAATGATGAGTTAAGAACCGAAAATTTATCAAGATAGGTTATTAGTACCTTTGTCACTATTGTATTAGGCGTTAGTCTTAAATACATAGTAATTACTAGCACACAACATATGTGTGAATGCTAGGGAACATATATGGAATCTATGAGTGGATTGTTTCCTAAGAATATCATGATCTAACAAACCATATGTTAAGCATACTTGGAAATAGTTAAGGTTGCTAATGGATAACTGCCTCATTATAAAATGCAATTTATCAACCTACTTGTAAAGTTGTATTACGTTCTCCAAAGGTTTTGTATAGGGTGTACTTAACTAGTCAAAGATATCTAGAAATATGACTGTCTAATCTTAATGGCAGCTGCTAAGTAAGTAGCGGGATTATCATGAACCATGGTAAGGTTATGATAATCAGGTACATTTGTGCTATGGCTGTTTTGTAAATTCAGGTTATACTAACTCATAACAAATGTATGAGAATGTAATATTGTTTTCTAAGTGAAATCAACATTAAGTCCTATACAAGGATGACACACAGAAGAAATAAGAGGAAGGGCTATGGTAGTCTAATATGAAAACATACTGAGTACGGTTCCACTATTTGGGAATTTCTTAATTGTGGTAAATTGTATTATGAAATATTTTGATCAAGGAGATGAATTTTTTTTATTTAGGGGCTGTCACATGATGTATCATTATGAACACATAAGCATGTTGGATACAATGGAAGTAAGAAGGGATATGCATACTAAGTTTAAAAGAATAGGCATTGGAACCTCATCCCTGGTCAATACTGTAATTATCTCTATAAATAATTTAGAGAGTGACAGGCAAAGATAAACGGCTAGGTGGTTCATTAAACCTATCATGTTGGACACCCCAGATATATCTTACTTGTTGGAGATACTAAAATAAGTGAACACTCTTTACTGAGTTGTAATTAAGGAAGGTATTGTGCTTAATATGAAGGACATTTGACATTAATAGCCTATGGTACTTAATTCAAGGAATGAATCATACCTAATTACCTAGCTTTATATAAGTACATATTCTTAGAATATTAAATAAGGAACATGAGCCTAAATGATAAAGCTGGGACAATTTTTGAAACTGTAATAATGATCATAGACCTTCATAGTATCATTTCTATAAATGGTTAACTTTGATATGAGATAATGAAAGGTAATTACATGTTATAGATACTGGGGTTTCCTGAGATCAAATTAATCCGGACCTTAGATACGACCCATTCATGGAGAAGGTGTCGTAAAACCCAACTATTCATTAATGATAATAATTACTTGAAAACATAGAACACTATACACCAATGCAGGATTCTAGGTGGAAGAACTCATTACATATGCTACACAGTCGTATCCCTGTGATGAAAATTACCTCCATTTAGATACTGTTATGTAGCAGATGTAATGAGTTGTCACACCAAAATACTAGATTGTGGTATGGTGTTTTCCTAAGTACAAACCTTGATAGAGTTACAAGACATGTTGGACCTCCTAGGTACGCACCCCTATATTAACCTATGATGGCTACGGGTAGAGATGTGGGCAAGTAACAAGGTGAATTGTTAGGAGAACAATTTCTTCCCATAGGCATCATAGGATGACATAGAGGTACGTCTTCGTGTAGGTTAAACTGGTTTGTACCTCATTCAAGGCTTGTAGCTGTTTACAACATTAACATTTGTGAATCTATATAACTGAACAAGTGAATAAGGTGAGATGACTAGATTCCAATGGTGAGTGTGCCGTCATAGAATCGAGCATGACACACATGACTCAGAAACTTTGCGCAAAGTGGTGTAAGCTGCTGATTACATTGTCGAGATTTCACCATTATCTAAGATGTGAGATGCCTATGGATTTCATAGATGGAACCCAGGTACACACTTAGGGGTTTTCACTTATATATCATATCCTATTAAAGGGGAACCAAAGGGTTACATTTTATGTATGGCTCACATAGAGCATTAAGGTAGAATGAGTAGGTTCAACATTCTCTCATACAACTACACAAGGTTCATGATAGTTATCGGAAATGGATAGCATTAAGGTTTATGTAGATTTAAATATATGGGTATTTAAATCAGCTGCATAAAGTTAATAATATTTATATATATATATATATATATATATATAGATGAAGTGAAAAAAGGTGGATGTTACACTTGGAATATAGGCATGAGAAACATGTATGAAAATTTGGCTAAAGTATCGCAAGTTGCTGGTTGCATTGTCTTAAATTCACCACACTAAAGGTGCTGGATATATGATGGGTATTCATAAAAAATACCTAGATAAGCCCTTGGTTAGTTACAATTTAAGAACCCTTAAATGAAAAAAGGAAGCACAAGTATACATAGTTTAAAATGAAATGAAATATGAGATATGAATTTTACAATGAGTCATAACATCTGCATATGGTTACTGTTCTAGGATTGATTAGTATATTTAATGTGGTTTTAAATGCTAAATTTAGAACAATGAACATTGATATTATTATAAATTTTTTTCCCTTGCTTGTGTAATCATGAAATATGGATGTATATAAAACTCTCCCACAATGGCATGGTATTTTTGGTGTCATCACATAAATATCGATTCCTCACACACTTGGGGTTAATCACACTTCCCCCTCTTCCATCAATATCAGCTTTCTCTCATGTATACTATTAAACTTCATGCTCCACGCTTCATGTTAAATTTTTTTACGCATAATCACTTTGTTGGAACAAAAAATGTACCATCATTATCATGTGATGGACGACCATGATATGATTCATAATTGATTATTGAGGGGAAACTACATCAATGAAACTCACATTACACACTTCATGCTCTATGCTTCATGACATATCTTATATGGTATCTACTCGCATGTGAAAAACCCATTTACTGATGATGAACTCTTGTTTTATGGTTCATTTTTTACTACTGAGGGGGAATTTATAAATGAACCTGTTAGGTAAAAAAAAGTAGCACCTTGGGATATCTTGTAATGACAGATCCCTACTTTTTTCTAACATTGGACCATCTCCCAAGTTGCTGGACTAGCATAATTGATATGGGCCTTCAGAGAAGGATGGTTCCTCTACTTAATCCTAGCACTAAACTACTTATAAGGAAGGAAATATAACTAACTAATCCTAATATACCAATTCTAAGTAACCAAGGAGAGTGTGAGAGCATGGAAACAAATAAATCTTAAACTAACAACGGTGATAGCACCAGACAAAGGGTGTGAAATATCCCACTAAGGGAGGATATAGGAGGAACACGAAGTTGAGAGAGGCTAGACCTATGTGACACAAAACCAAATATTGATTTATCTCTAAATCTCCATGAAACACAACAACATGAACCTGTAGGTGAAGAAAACATGCACAAAAAAGAAAAAATAACAATACAAAGGAAATGAGATGCAAGAAAATAAATGCAAGGGTTGAGAGAACACCACAAACATAAATTTTATTGCTCCATGAATTTGCACAGTCTATTACATTTGCAATATAGAGGAACCATTACATTTACAAACTCCATGTGAAGGATTTTTGGTCAAATAATTTGAGAAAAAAATTGGAAGACTTTCTCCATGCCTAGAATATCCCCCTCCCTTCTCAAATGAGAAGTGTTTACCATATATAGAAGAAATTAGAGAGGAGAGAAACATGAAATTTTTCTTCCACAAAATAACAACTCTCATTAATTATTTTGGAAAAGGCATGGGTACATCTGAAAATACATTCCCCAATGCACTTTAGCTTATTGGAGAAGAAAAGAGGCCCATACTACATTAAATTTGGTAGTTGGGTTACCTAGAACTATTCATTTTCATAATGGATGTGTTACCCTCTTTTTCACCCATCTAACCTCAATCAAATTAAGAAATCCAATTTCCATTGCATAGAGGATGTCAAGACCTTTCCAGTAATAAAAATTGTGAAAAATGGAGCAACGAGTCAAAAGTTATGGCCATTTTAAGTTCATGCAAAAAAACTGCCATTTTCCTTTGTTGCACAGATTTCCCATCTTTGCGTGACTTTTCCCAGTGTTGCGTGGCTTTTCCTAGTGTTGCGTAACTTTTTAGTTTTTTGAAGCTTTTAAGTTTAACACGGATTTACAGTTTAACATGGATTTTTCCATTTTTATGTGGCTTTACAGTTTAGCATGTCTTTTTCCAGTTTTGTGTGGCTTTACAATTTATGCGCGAATTTTGCAGTTTAGCACGAATTTTTCCAGTTTTGCACGGATTTTCCCCATTTTTGTATTTTTTCACCAAGTATGGATTTATTTAAGCTTGAATAAAATTGAGATATGCATCCAAATAATTCCAAGTGCCCAAAACATGAAATTTTCCTTTAATTTCCAATTTCTACCATGAATCTCTATTAACTGCCCAAGTCTAGTTTCTTCCGAGTTGTCCATTTTTTCCAGGGGGTAAAATGGATAAGAATTTGGTGACTCATGGGGACATCTACCTGCTAGATGAGCTGATTAGTGGCCTTGAAGTATCCATTGGGCATGAATTCATATTGATAAACATAAAATCTAATTTGAAACTTAAAACTCAACCCTTGAGCCACTTGAAGCACTGCTAGACTTGAGGTTGATCTGTTATTGCTCAAATTTTCCAACTCTTCATAAGAAATTTTCTTAATTTGGTTTTATAAGAGTGGAAATTTTTTCTGAATCTGAAATTTTATTTTCTCTACAATCTGATATGATGGAATGAAGGATAAATATCTAAATCTATCCCAAAATTTGATTTCTTTCCAAGTATCAAGGACTGTAACTGATGATTTCTTGGTAAGTATGAAACATGCGGAAGTTTGTGGAACACATGCTAATCTAGAATGCACTTGGGACTACTATTAAAACTGATTCCCCTTAAATAATGCCACTTCTGAAATGCACTGTGTAAGAGCAAAAATGAAGCCCAAAACTATGTACAAAGGATAAAATAATACATACCCTAAGTAGATCATGCAGAGTGTGCATAAACACTTCTTCTACTGAAAGGAAACCTACCTACTATAATCTAACCCAATAAATGGGAAACTCAAAAAAGCCTGCAACTGACAGGGAGAAGTAGCTTTCCTTTGTCATTAATTTAGACCATGTGATTAATTTGGCAATGGAATTTGTCTTGTGCATGATTGAAAAAATGACATGGATCTAATCTTCCACCCAATTCACCAAGGTATCAACTGGAAACAAAAGAAATACCTCTCTTAGTTCCTATGCATTTGGATTGAAGAGGCATTACAATTGATCCTTGGAACTCTAAAACTCTTCCTCATGCTTAGAAGTAAACATGACTAGTGGAAACTATGATCTTAACTCTAAACTAGTTAGATACTTGATTGGGAAAGTTATGATCCACTGAATTTTCCCATTGCTCTGAAACTCAACTCCAAGAATTGAGTCTTCCTACAAACATTCCTGGAAAAGGTGAATGTTTGTGAGATGATTTGGGTCTTTTTTCTCATCTACAAACAACTAATTTTCCATCTTGATGGCTGATTTGTAAAGGTTATCATCATTGTTCTCTTCTTCCTCCTAATTCAACGTGAAGATTGAAATATCAAACTCCTCAAGTTTAGATTCAAGAGGATTATTGTGAGTAGCAGGCTCTACTTGAATGTTTTCATCCATGGAAAGAAGATCTTTTTGTTGAAAAATTGATGATGGGAAAGAAAAAGTGGTGATTTCTATAGGATATTCTCCATCAATACAATCCTCTAAATCTGAAAAATATTCAACCTCTTCATTGTCCAAGTGTGCCAAGGATTCTTCTTCATCCATGGTAGCTTTTGGATTTGCAACTTGTTCACCATGGTTTTCCTCACCCTCAAACATGAAATTTGATAACTCAAACTTGCCCAAAAAATCATATTTTTGAAAGGATGAAATATCTTGTGTGACCTGCTCCTTACTCAAGACCTCTGAATTTGTCTTATTTTCCTCCATACCATGAAGCTCCTTGTGAATGATTGCAACGAGTAATGATGGTTTTGGTGGATCAATGCAACCTCCCAATAATGTAGCAAGCTCTAGGAACATATGAAAAAAAGGATCATTGCATTCCATTGGAGTATCTTGCATACTTGGGATATTTTCTTCCTTTTCTTACACATGATCCTCTTCTTGTGCATTTGGAGCTGATTCTTCCTCTACCACTAATTCTGCAACTAGTGATGGATCAAAAATCTGTGAAAAGATAGTGCCGATATGGATACTGCACTTATAATAAGTGGATTTCTGATCATAATCTTCTCGTGCTTGTTCTACTATTACTAGAAAATTAGTTTTCACCACATGTTCTTAAATTCTAACCTCTAGAGAAGGCCTAGTCGTCAATGGCATTTGATTAATGCTGAACTTGGAAATTTGATTTCTCAAATTCTGTGTTGATTATTCTCTTCTAGGCTCCTTAATTTTCTCCCCTCCTTGACTAATTTTCTAATTTTATTCTCCTAAAATGAATTTAGGAATGCAAGAAGAGGGGTGGGTTGGGATTCAGTGGATTTTTGCATTTTTTGGGGTTGGTAGAAGAGGTATAATTTATTATTTTTGTGGATGGGAAGGGGTTTTAGAAGAGGAAAGGGAAAGAGATAGAAGATGGGATGGAAGGGAAGAAGGTGATGAAATTGAACTCATGATGGGGGAAACAAGTAGGAGGTTAGGGAAAGAGGTTCAGGTTGAATTGGCATTGGTTGGGGAATATGAATGCTGTGAAATGGTAATGTAAGAGTTTCCCATTGGCAGGATTTATTGGCATTAGATTCATAAACCTCTCCCTTTTTGATCCACTCTCAAACTTAAGTAAATGTTTTGATTATGAATTGAAGCTTTTGTTGAGGACTAGACTTACTTGGTATAGAGCTAGTCCATGGATATGGAATGTTGAAACTAATTTGGGTTGCCTTCTTTGTCTCTTTGGTCCTTATAATCACCATTATCAACTCTAATTCTTGAACATTTCTCTATAAATAGACATCTCCAGGCATAGGATGGCCTCTAGAATATGCATACTCCTTCTCTTGATTAGATACATAATCTGGTGAATAACCAAACTGATTTGTATCTTTCTCATGGGAATATGCATACTAGTGATCTTAATTTTTGCCATAAAATTGATCTAGAGGTGGATAGTAATAACTTAGAGACAAATTTAAATGAAATTGATGCTACAAATGAGAATCCCATTATGGAAATGAATTCATGATTGCACAACTTTATGGATGGAATAAAAATGAAAGCTATGGAAAAACATTGATGGAAATGGGTGGAAGGAAAGGTATGAAACTAATAAAATGGGTTGTTTTGGATTAGTGGAGTTGCTAGTTGTGCTTGAGTATGTCTCCAAAGGATGTATTTCATAAAAAAAAAAAAATGATGAAATGAAGTGGTAAGGTGCTTCAAACCGTCCCACTGGGTGTTGCAAAACTGCTAGGTCAAAAAAGTAGCACCCTCAAATATCTGGTAGTGACAGATCTGTAATTTTTTCTAACATTGAACCATCTCCCAAGTTGTGGGACTTACATACTTGAAATGGACCTCCAGAGAAGGCTGGTTCATCTATCTAATCCTAACACTAACTACTTATAAGGAAGGAAATGCAACTAACTACTCCTAATCTACCAATTCTAAATAACCAAGGAGAGAGAGAGCATGCAAAAAAGAAATACTACACTAACAATGGTGATATCACTAGAAAATGGGTGTGAAATATCTTTTTGAGGGAGGATATAGGAGGAAATCAGAGTTGAGAGAGGCCAGACCAATGTGACATAGAACCAAATATTCATTTACCTCCAAATCTCCATGAAACACAACAACATGAACCCGTAGATGAAGAAAACATGCACATAACATATAGTTTGTTATCTTACTAAAACTCTATACACAATGGCACATCACTCAAAAAAATATGTGTGCTCACCTAAAGTGCACAAAGGTACCAGGTCCCTCTTTTATGTTAGCTTTGTCAAGGAGTTAGCATGCATGAATATATATTCCATAATCATAATAGATAATTAAAGATAAGATATAACAAACATTAACTCACAACCACATTGCATAATGAATCAAACAAGAATCAAGATCAGATTTACCATGCAATAACCAGTAACAGATATATCAACAACCAATATCCACTCACAATGATCCATTGGATTAATTCATCAAAACAAAATAGCTGAATACATAACAATTATCATCACAAATTCATGCACGCAAGTATACCAGTAACATAACTCTAATATGACATGATGCCAATGTCTCTAAACCATGAACATCAATACATATATAAAGGTAGTGGGGAATTTCCCATCACTATTCATGCACTCTTAAAAATAGGTTGTATGCCAAGAATAGACATGCACAAGTACAAAAGCAACAATGTAAGCATGCAAGATTCGCTAATAATATAATTCCTATAAATAAATATAGATCTAATCCTATTATTATCTCTAACTTTGCATGATGCTTCATCTTCCACTTATTCCCAAAATAGCTTGGTGTGTCTTCCAAGTCTTCTATCAAAATGTGTTCATCACTCCATGTTCAACTCTAGCTCGATCCATGCAAAATAGGTTAAGTGCCAAACTCTATTTTTCTAGGCATGGATCTATTCAGAGCGTAAATCTGTCAAACTTACGTGCCTATTCATGCACCATTCTATACTTAGTAAATACTTTGAACAGTCAAAATTACCCCACACTAACTTCATTTCTACCCCTGACAATGGGTAATGATGCCTTATCTCTATATAAATAAGAATAAGGAATAAAATAATGTCTGTACATAATGAATGAGCAAATACAAAAAAGAATCAGGGTGCCCTACCCCTTTGAAGGAAGAAGTAACTCATGATACTCACTCTTGATTTCTACCTCTAATTCATTCTAATCATCAAGCGCCTTATTAATCTTTTCAGGGATGTCTGCAAGTACTCCTTCCATATCATCCAAATTCATGTTCTTTCCCTCGTTCTAAAAAAATTTAAGAATGTTCTCTGGACTTGAGATCATCCCATCCATCACATCCACACATCAAGATATAATCTTCCCAATTTCCTTTCTCTTTCCTTGTGAGGGTCCCGGGATGTTGCAAGTTCATCGCAATTTTCTGCTAACAACGTTAGCCTCTCTTTACACTAAATTGTCTTGTAATTCTTCGTAGCAAGGACTGAATTATCCTCAACCAAAGTCCTTGTCTTAATGATTGCCTCATTATCTGCACACATATTTAATGTTATGTCTACCTTTTTCATCTCATCTTTAAGTGTCTTGAGAAAATATTCATACCAAATTATTCGGCACGCTAATGCAACTTTGTCCTTTTCTTTCTATGTTGTAACATCCCTCTATATTGGTGCCTATATTGTACCTTCATTCAACACCAAGTGAACCAATGTGTTCAAGTAATGCAAAGTAGATGGAAATATTTCAGATACCTTCTCTTCATACTGCAGCCTCACCTGAAAAATTTCATCACTGATATGCTCCACCATGTCAAGAAATGCACATGCCTTTGCCTCATCTCTCTCTTTCTCCTCTGTTAAGAACTTAATATATTCTTCTTTAGCCTTCTTATCCTATAATAGGGTCTGAATAGTATCCACTTTATCTATATTCATGTAACCTTTGTAGATACCTTCGTTAAATATTACTTACTTGTTCATTTGAGAATTGAGTCAGATTGATGTTTACACGTCAGGAATGTGGTGCTTTATTCATCCTTTGAGATACACATGAATCTTAACACACATCAAAATCAGCCTCATCGATGTGAGTCTACATATTCCATGATAACTATTTTCTAGTGCACGTAGTCGCCATATCCGGGTCAATCAATTCCCATCCATACAATTATCGTACAACAAGTGCACTCTGAAACCTTGTGTGTATAATATTCATTGGATCATAAATGTAGCAAAGGTTTTATTTCCACATCATCTCTTCTTCTTGGGGATTATTGGAGTTCTCATCTACATGCTCCTTTGTTCCAAAATCATCCTTTTATTCTATCTCTTCTTCTTCTTCAGGTCCATGAATGATATGATAAGTGCAACATCAGCTCACAACAAGTAGCAACATCAACAAATGTGATAAGTGCAAGGAATTCTGCAACCTTTTGGGATTGTGTAAAGAGGGTACCATTTCTTTCTCTTCCTCAAACTCATGATGTAGATGTAGTTCAAGCCTTTGAAATTCCTAATAATGACTTTGAATATCTAAGGGCTTTAATGATCAAGAAGTATGATGGTGGTATTCCTTCAGAGGAAGATAGACAGTTGTTAATGAATGTTGTGGTTGGTCAAGAGAAAGAATACAATACTAGAAGTAAAGTTGTTAGAGGAACTGGTCCTTAAGCCAAGCCAAAGACACCCTTGCTCACAAGTATTCCCAAAGACAATCCTAGAAAAGAAACAATTTCCAAGAACCCTACTGTCCCATGCAAGAATATCAGTCCTCTTCATGCCCAGGCTGCCAAGAACACTTCTCCATCTGATGAACCTTCTTGTTTCCCTTCTAATTCTGTTTTACCAAAGAATGTTCCATATGATATAGCCCAGGTATTGAGCCAAATTAAAGTGAGTGTTCCCATCATTGAGTTGCTTAGAATACCTGAGCATAAGAAGAGAGAAGAATAGCAGTTACTCTTTTTGGAGTTATTTTGTAAAGTCTGTTGGAAAATTTTGGAGAAAGAGAGAAGAATTTTCAGGAGGAAAACTGGAAGTGTTCCATTTATTTTGGAGAAACTACCTAAGAGCCATTTTTAAATTCTTTTTTACATCAAATGTTCATCATGTTGAGTTGGTTTTAGCTATAAATCCATCAACAAGCTTTGAGATTGTCTTAATAACATTCCCTTGCTGGTGTATTTGATCAAAATTTAATTTCTCTCCCCACTTCTTCTTATTGACCTCCAAAGTCCTAATAATATTGAGAAAGTTCTTGTTACTTGACTCAGCTTGCCCATTCCCTTGTGGATTGTAATTTGAAGAATAAGTCAGATTTATCCCATATTCATTGCACATTGCCATGAATATCATACGTAGGTTGCTCATAAAATATAGGTTATCATCCATGTGAGTCTACATATTCCATGATAACTATTTCCTAGTGGACGTAGTCGCCATATCCGGGTCAATAAATTCCCATCCATATAATTATCCTATAACAAGTGCACTCTGAAACCTTGTGCATATAATATTCATTGGATCATAAATGTATCCAAGGTTCTATGTCCACATCATCTCTTCTTCTTGGGGAATATTGGAGTGTTCATCTACATGCTCCTTTGTTCTAAAATCATCCTTTTATTCTATCTCTTCTTCTTCTATAGGTCCTTTGGTTGGGCACACATCATTGTCTTCAATCTCCGTATTTAGTAGCCCATACTACAAATTTTAATTTCTCTCCCCACTTCTTCTTATTGACCTCCAAAGTCCTTCTAATAATCTTGAGCAAGTTCTTGTTACTTGACTCAGCTTGCCCATTCCCTTGTGGATTGTAATTTGAAGAATAAGTCAGATTTATCCCATATTCATTGCACATTACCATGAATATCATATGTAGGTTGCTCATAAAAGATAGGTTGCTTCACAACTACATGTTTGATTCTGGTGCATCATGTAATGTCATGCCTCTAGAGGTCATGAATGAGTTGGATATCAAAGTGACAACAGCATATGGGAAGTGTACAGCCATGGATTCAAGGGAAGTGCTAGTTGTTGGTTGTGTGAAAGGCTTAGTAGTGCAACTTGCAGCCTATCCGGGTAAGAATTTAAAACTTGATGTTGTAATTATTGACTGCCCTACCAAATGGGGTATGATTTTGTCAAGAAAATGGGCTACAAGTGTTGGTTGTAGTGTTCAAATGAACATGTGTTATGCCACTATTCCTATTGAGGACAATCTTGTCAAGCTCTATGGTGAAAAGAAGATGTTACACTTGATTGAAGATCCCAACAATGCTTCTTATGAAGTGTTGTTTACTGATGTAGATGTTGATAACTTCATTGGTTTTACTGATGGAAAAGACAATAAGATGGAAAAATCAGAGTGCCTTGGTATGGTAGGTTCTCCATGGACATTACTATTTGATGGAGCTTTCTCCAAAGTTGGAAATGGTGCTGGTATAGTGTTGGTTTCTCCTAGTTTGGAAGAGTTTCCTTTCTCCTTCAAGCTCAATTTTGAGTGCACTAACAACATTGCTGAGTATGAGGAATTATTATTAGGATTAAGGATTGCATGGAAACATGGAGTGAAGGATATTTTTGCTAAAGGAGATTCAAATTTGGTTGTCAAGCAAGTAAGAAAGTTGTATGCTATAAAAAATCAGCGTATGAAACAATATAAGCCTGTTGTTTGAGACTTGATTGAAATTTTTGATTCCTTTAACATTGTTTATCATGATAGAAATCTTAATGCTACTGCTGATAAGTTGGCTGTCCTTGGTTCTAGATTTGACAATTGCACCATTTCACCTTTTTGTGAATATAACATTGAAGTGTTAACAAGGCCAGCTGTCCCAGATAATGTGAAACATTGGCAGATTTTTGATGATGATGCACAAGTATTGAGATTCTTACAATGCCAAGGTGAGTTTTCTGGTAAGAATATTGATTGGGAACCAATGGTGTGCATGAATGAAGGTAAAGAAACCTTGTTTGACAAGGATATTATCCAATTGAAAACAAATACCATTCCTAAAGGTCTTGTTGCACTTGAATCCAATTTTAGCAATGCTGATTGTATCATTAATAGAAACTTTTTTTCTTCAAGGGATGTGGAAGAGCACAACTTGGGAACCAAGGATAAACCAAGGAAGATCTAGTTGGGCAGCCATCTCAGCAAAGAGGAAAAATAGTCCTATGCCCAACTTTTAAAAAAGTATCAAGACTACCTTGCCTGGTCTTATTCAAGGCTGAAGGCATATAGAGAAGATTTATTTCAGCATGAGATCCCTCTTGAGGCCAAAACCAAGACATTTAGACCAAAAAAAAAGGCCTATTAACCCATTTCTTTCCATGAAAATCCAAGAAGATTTGAAGAAATTGAGAGATGGTGGCATCATTCAGCCTACTAGATACTCATCTTGGGTAGCAAACCTTGTCCTAGTTAGAAAGAAGAATGGAGATATCAGACTTTGTGTGGATTTTAGGAATATAAAAAAAGCATATATGAAGGACAATTACCCCTTTCCAAACATGGATAATATGCTGCAGCTTGTAACAGGGTTAGAGATGCTTTCAACTTTGGATGGTTTCTCTAGATACAATCAAGTAGTTTTCAAAGAATCAGAAAGATTTAAGACAACCTTCACTACTCCTTGGGGGACTTATGTTTTTGTAAGGATGCCTTTTGGATTGATGAATGCTGGTGTTACTTTTCTAAGGGCAATGGATGTTGCCTTTCCTGGTTATATCAATGAGTTTATTGCAGTTTACCAAGATGATGTGACTATTTTTTAAAGGCAACGAGCAGACCATTTGCACCACCTAGAAAAGATGTTGATTAGATGTAGAGAGTATGACATTTCACTTAATCCAAAGAAGTGTCATTTTGGCGTGAAAAAGGCCAAGTTGCTGGTACATATTATGTCTAAAGAATGTGTTATGATAGACCCTGAGAGAGTGGAAGTAATAAGCAAGGTGCCTATTCCAAGAACCAAGAAAGGTATTCAATCTTTCTTTGGCCAAACATCCAAAGAAAATGTCCAAAGGAATTTACACCAACTTTGGCTCCTGCTTGGGGATGGGAACTCCCAGCAAGTGCCACAAGATCACAACGTAGACCAAGTGCTAAGAATCCATTGGGCAAGGAGTCAAAATAGAGATGCAGCCCAAAAACAAGAAATTTCACCAAAAAAGGACTGAGAAAACTAGACCAACAATGGTTGCCAAGGACAAAAGGGAAAACGACAAGCCAATAATAGCAAGAACAAGGCGAAGACAAAACAAAAACAAGGGCTATATAAAATGTACAACTTGTGCATACCTTTTTGTTGCAGACTCACAGCACCCCTGGATGCGAATCAGGCTTCTAGGTTGATGTTCAGGCATCCAGTGTGATTGCACAACATGGAATCCTTTCTCCAAGCGTGGGACTTGTAAAAATGAGAAAATATTCTCTAGAGAAGGTTGGTTCCTATTCCTCTGTTCAGATGCACACACAAAAATGCATAGGGTTTGCTAAAACCTAATCTAACTTTGCCAAGGAGACAGGGTAATAAAATGCATAGAATAAAACCTAAACTACAAAGGTGATGCACCGAGGAATGTTAGACACTCTTTTTGCAAATTTAACACAGACCACATAGATGCAATACAAACACCATGCACATGTAACCAAACTATAATAAGAGATCAAAATGATAGCAATGAATACATGAGAGGGTTGAGAGTCAATCACAACACATATATTATTACTCAAGAGTCGATACAGTACATTGCAGTGGCCAAGAGGCAAAAAATACTGGCATTACAACCCATATGGGAGGTTTGAAAGCTCCATAATTTCTCTAATGCAAGCGAGGGAAGAAGGGAGGATGCAAAACAAGAATGTCTGACCCCTTAAAGGAGCTCTTCTTTACAATATATATCAAGAAATGAGAGAGGGAAGAGAGAGGAAATCCAGAATCTGCCCCAACCACTTCTTGGTAGCATTTAAAATCATCTCATTATGACAGAAGCGGCGGATCCTAGGAAAACGGTGAGCTGTCTAACAGGAGCGGGGAGCTGTCTGTTGTATTAAAGTTGGTTGTTGAAGCATTACTTCTGTGTTTATCACCACGCGTCAGAGACATTTTCTTAATTTTCTCCCTCCAAACTACACCAAAATGTGAGATTGATCCAAGAATCATGTAGAGAATTTCAACAGCTTTCCATTGATATAAAGAACGTGCAAATCCGAGCTCTGGATCGAAAGATACGAAGGTCTGAAGATTTAGGGCACAAAACAGGTGAAAATAGATTTTTAAATTTCGATCTCTTTGGACGACACATGGCAGGCCGCTGAGTAATTTTCTCTCTCCACCTTTTCACGGGCTATCTGCTTGTTTGCATTCGACACATTGCAGGAGTGGATAGCACCTTGAGTAAGGGTTTTGATCTAACTCCACCTATTTCACGTTGTGCCTATCAACCTTGTGTAAGAGAACCTTAAACTTGGACATGTGGCACTATTTCATTGGTTTGGATCAGTGCTCGAAAACTCGCCCCTTTAACCTTTTAGACCTTTTTTCTTGGCAACACGTGTCATGCTGTGATTTGTCCACGGACTGTCATCACCAATCCGGCACTATGATAATTCTTCACCGGGAACTCCTCATGCTATGATTATTTACTAATGCACAGCCTTTAGTTTGGTGGATGTAATCTGGAAACAAAACAACAACATAACACAAAAATACCATCGACTATGATAAGAAGGAATGATGACAAATCTAAAATATCAAAGTAAATTATAATATTAACATGAAATTGTTACAATCTCACCCATGAGGTACTTCAAGTGTTATTGACTTCACTTGAATTTCACCAAGACTATGGGAGAAACTTTACAATTACACCTCTTAATGGCTTTTCAACACACCAATGATGGCTTCCTTCGCACAACTTCCTACAATATTCTTGAATGTACTTCTTTCAACACAACCTGTGTGCATAACTGGATGGCTTCCAAATATCGCACTACTTCCTACAAAATATTTAATCACCTACTTCAAAAAGGCTTCTATGCTAAATGAGGGGGGTGGCCTCTCTATTTATAGAACTTCCAGGCTTATCCATCTTATCTCTAAGATAGGATAATAAATCCACTTTGACGAATCATATTTCATACCTTAACTCTTATATGTACATGTAAGCTTATCCTTTAAGATAAGATAAACCTTATCATTTTACATGGGTTCCACATTTTTAGACTTTTTACAAATAAAATACACAAAATATTTATGACCTCACTCCTTGTCCTTATTACCAATATAATATTTCTAATTCCTAATTATGTAGACCCTACTTCTCTAATTACCCAAACTTTGACATTTTAACATTATCGGACCACTTACGACAAATATTTACTTTTTACAACATTCCTATTGTACTTTGACTGTTAGTGTACTCCACATTATTGGCGGCACCGTACTGACGGCGCCATTATCTTCTATCAGATGCTACTACTAATCATACTTAACAACATCACTATTTAATGCATACAGGAATTACAACATGGCTCTCCTAATACATACATTAATGAAATAGAAATTATGGAGGAAAATTTTAGTGTCGACATCTTCCCCCTTCCTAGCTTTTACTCCGTCCTCGAAGTAGACTCTTCTGGTGCTTGGAAAATCTTCAACTTGTCATGGTTGACCCATTTCGTAATGGGAGTGCCATCCAATTCCTCCATTCGGTACGTACCATTTTCATGCACAACTGCTATTTTGTAGGGCCCCATCCATTTTGGAAGAAATTTTCTCTGTCTTCTTTTTTTGTATCTGGAATCATATACTAGAACCAAGTCATTCACATGAAATGGAGACCACCGGATCTTTTGATCAAAGTATTCCTTCTGCTTCATTTTCTTCTTATGGCTTGTATCCTTTGCTATTTCTCTCATTTCCTCCAGCAATGAAATGTACCAACCTTTCTTTATGAATCACTTTCAATCCTTTCATTTTTCATAACTCTCACTGAAATCAAACTCAATAGGAAGAACTGGATCAATCCATCCTGCCATTACACTCATAAGGCTCACAGTGGGAATATCAAACTCAATAGGAAGAACTGGATCAATGTGAATAGGTGCAACTGAAATGGGGAGTATCCTGTTGCTGACTTTGATGTTTCCCTATATGCCCACAATGCTGCATGAATCCTTTAATCCCATTTATGTACCTGCAAGGCTGCATCTTTTGCTAGAATTTGACACAACACAAAATTTGTTCGTTCCACCTGTCCATTTTGTGCTTGGCTTGTATGTTGTTGCCTTCCTGTGCTTAATAGAAAACTTATTGACTAGGGCTTCTACCACCTCATTAATGAAGTGGCTTCCTTGATCTGTTACAATTTGTAATGGGCAACCAAATCTGGTGACAATGCGTTCATACATGAACCTTGCTACTTCATCCATGGAAGTTTGTTTTCAATGGCCTAGCTTCAACCCACTTGGTTAAGTAATCTGTGGCAACTACAATATACTTATTTTGGCGTGATGTAGTTGGAAGTGACCTGACCTACAATGTCTATTCCCCATTTTTCAAAGGGACCAAGGGGGAAAAATAGGACATAATGGAGCTGATGAAGTCTTACGGTTACCATGTGTTTGAAAAATATCACATGTCTTACAATAATTATAACAATCTTTAAAAAGAGTGGGCAAGTGATAACCTGCATCCAAGATCCTTCTTGGCTGTAAGTTGTCCAGAGAAGTGCCCTCCACATGTACCATTATGGAATTCTTCTAGCAGTTCCTTCCCTTGATCATGTCCAACTGCCCCTCTTGTACTATCCATCAGGTCCTATTCGAAATAATATTCCATGCAGAATATAATATGGATGACTGGCTTGAGTAATCTTTCTCTTAGTCTTTGCATTGGCACCCATCAGGAAACTTGAATTCATTCAGATAATTCCAAATATCTATGTATTCACTAGGGATTGTGTCAAGGGAGAACAATGCTGCATCAGGGAAATCATCATCATCACAAGATGATCCTAAACCATCATAGGCTCGAGAGAGTGCATCTGCATTGACATGCTTCTTTCCTGGCCAAATTTATCTATAATGTCAAATTCAAATTCTCGTAGCAAAATTATCCATCTTGCTATCCTCCCTGATGGGTTAGGCTTATTTACAATATATTTTAGAGCCTGATGATCTGTTACAACTATAAATTTTTGCCCTAGCAAGTAATTTCTAAACTTCTTTACAGCAAAAATGATAGCCAAGGCCTCTTTTTTACTTACAGTATAATTTACCTTAGCACTGCTCATTTGTCTGCTCCCAAAGTAAATTGGATGTTCATTCCCATTTTCATCCTTTTGGCTCAAAGTACTTCCTAGTGCTGCATCTGAGGCATCAGTGTACACAATGAATGTCTTTCTCCAATCTGGATTCTTCAAAACAGGTGAAGACACCAGGGCTTCCTTCAGTTTTCCAAAAGCTTCATGCACCTTATTTCCTGGTTCATAAGTAACATCCTTCTTCAAGAACTGGGTTAGTGGCTGTACAATCTTTGAGAAATTCTTGATGAACCTTCTATAGTAACCTACATGGCCTAAAAATGATCTCAACTTACTTCTATTCATAGGAAATGGTAAATCTTTGATTTTTGAAACTTTATTAGGATTAGTACCAATACCATCTTTGGATACAACATGCCCTAACAAAACGCATTTAGAACATCCAAAGACACACTTTGTAGGGTTTAGTGAGGCTTGTGCTTCATCTAACCTTTGAAATGTTGTCTCCATCTGGTGCAGGTGGTCCAACTTGCTCCCATAGATGCAAAAATCATCCAGAAATACTCTAATGAAGGTCCCAATGTAGGGTTCAAACACCCTATTAATCAAACACTGGAATGTTGCTGGAGCATTACACAACCCAAAAGGCATAACTCTATAAGAAAACGTTCCCCAAGGAGTGGTGAACGTGGTCTTCAGCTGATCTTTTCAAACACCCTATTCAGCTGATCCTCTAACTGTTGGGAAAACTAAAATGTGGACAGTTGCAAATGTAAGGGCAGCAATGCTTGTGTTCCATAGACCAATTCAAATGGACTCTTACCAATTGCTCTTTTTGGAGTGATCCTATCTGCCTAAACTGTAAATTTCAATTTCTCTCCCCACTTCTTCTTGTTGATCTCCAAAGTCCTAATAATCTTGAGCAAGTTCTTGTTACTTGACTCAACTTGTCCATTCCCTTGTGGATTGTAATTTGAAGAATAACTCAGATTTATCCCATATTCATTGCACATTGCCATCAAAGGCTTGGCTCTAAAACACATAGCATTATTAGATACAATATTAACTAGAACTCCAAACCCACATATGATATGATTCAGCAAGAAATCGATCACCACTTGGTGTGTTGCCTTTCTAGATGGAATGGCTTCAATCCATTTTGTGAAGTAATCAGTTGCTACAAGGATCCATTTGTAACCAACACTAGAAGGATCTGAGATCTCACCTATGAATTCCATTCCCCATTGTTTGAAAGGAGCTTCAATTGATACAGGCTGTAAAGGAAGGGAACTCGAAGCTTTTAGTCTTCCAGAGAAACGTCAGCAACTATCACATCTTCTAACCAGCTGGGTTGTATCTTTAAAAAGAGTAGGCCACCAATAACTAGCTCTTAAAATCTTGTGTGTTATCACTCTACCAGAAAAATTTCCTCCACAAACTCCCCCATGGAAATTAGCAATCAACTTGGGAGCTTCATATTTAGCTATGCATTTCAAGAGGACACCCTCAGGGTTCTTCCAAGCCAACCCAAGGTCTATTATGATATATTTCTGAGAAGCCAGCTTGAGGGATCTTTTATGATTTTTATTCAAGTAATTAGGATAGCATAGGTGCTTGAGGTAGAAGACTACATCATTATACCATTCATAATTCATCAATTTGTCAAGTATACCCATCCTTTCTTCCTCTAGCTAATTCACTTCTACATTTTGCAAATTACTCTCACCCATGAGCCTGGCAAGACCCAAACCTCTTACCAGCTTTGTTGTTTGGATATCCATATCATATTCTTGTAATTTGTTGACCCATCTACATCTCTTGCTTGATATCTCCATGTCAGATAAGATGTCTTTAACCATTGTATGAGGAACATAGGCAACAACCTTTGAACTCAAAATGTAAGGTCTGAAAATCTTTGTTGCTTTTACTAATGCAAATGCCTATTTTTCCATGATTGTATACTTCAACTCAACTGATTGTAAAGCCTTGCTAAATACAGAAATAGGCCTCTCAGCTCCATTCTCATCCTTTTGTAACAAAACTGAAGCAATAGTAAATTCAAAGGCAAAGGAAAATATTTGGAAAGGCCTCTTATAGTTTGGAGCTCTAAAAACAGGTGCATGCTTAAGTGCATCCTTTATTCCTTCAAAAGATTGAATGGCAGCCTCCTCCAATTTGATAACTTGATCCTTTTTTAGCATTCTTGTGATTGGAAGAGTTAGCTTAGAAAAATTAGAAACAAACCTTCTAATGAAATTTATTTGGCCAAAGAAAGATTGAATACCTTTCTTAGTTCTTGGAATAGACACCTTGCTAATTACTTCCACTCTTTCAGGGTCTATCATAACACCTTCTTTAGACACAATATGTCCCAACAACTTGGCCTTTTTCACACCAAAATGACACTTCTTTTGATTAAGTGAAATGCCATACTCTTTACATCTGATCAACATCTTTTCTAGGTAGTGTAAATGGTCTGCTCGCTACCTTGAAAAAATAGTCACATCATCTTGGTAAACTGCAATAAATTCATTGATATAACCAGCAAATGCAACATTCATTGCCCTTTGAAAAGTAACACCAACATTCATCAATCCAAAAGGCATCCTTACGAAAACAAAAGTCCCCCAAGGAGTATTGAAGACTATCTTTAATCTTTCTGATTCTTTGACAACTACTTGATTGTATTCGGAGAAACCATCCAAAGTAGAAAGCATCTCTGACCTTATTGCAAGCTGCAACATATTTTCCATGTTTGACAAGGGGTAATTGTCCTTCATAGATGCTTTGTTTAGATTCCTAAAATCCACACAAAGTCTAATATCCCGGCTTCTTTCTAACTGGGACAAGGTTTTGCTACCCAAGAGAGTATCTAGTAGGCGTGAATGATGCACACCATCTCAATTTCTTCAAACTCTTCTTGAATTTTCATTGAAAGCCATGGGTTATAGCCTTTGTTTTTTTTCTAAATGGCTTGGTTGATATCTCCATGTCTAATAAGATTTCTTTAGCCATGGTGTGGGGAACATAAGCAACAACTTTTGAACTTAGTGTATAGGGCCTGAAAATCTTTGTTGCTTTTACTAATGCAAATGCTTGTTTCTCCATAATTGTGTACTTCAGTTCAACTTCTTGTAAAGCCTTGCGAAAGAAAACAATAGGCATCTCAGCTCCATTCTCATCCTTTTGTAACAAAACTGATGCAATAGTGAATTCAGAGGCAAAATAAAATATTTGGAAAGGTCTCTTACAGTTTGGAGATGCCAAAACAGGTGCATGCTTGAGTGCATCCTTTATTCCTTCAAAAGCTTGGATGGAAGCCTCATCCAACTTAATAACTCGATCCTTTCTTAGCATGCTCGTGATTGGGAGAGTTAGCTTAGCAAAATCAGAAACAAACCTTCTAATGAAATTGATTTAGCCAAAGAAAGATTGAATACCTTTCTTGGTTCTTGGAATAGGCACCTTGCTTATCACTTCCACTCTCTCAGGGTCTATCATAACAAATTATTTAGACACAATATGTCCCAGCAACTTGGCCTTTTGCAAACCAAAATGACACTTCTTTGGATTAAGTGAAATTCCATACTCTCTACATCTAATCAACATCTTTCTAGGTGGTGCAAATGGTCTGCTTGTTGCCTTTAAAAAATAGTCACATCATCTTGGTAAACTGCAATAAACTCATTGATATAACCAGCAAAGGCAACATCCATTGCCCTTTGAAAAGTAGCACTAGCATTCATCAATCCAAAAGGCATCCTTACAAAACATAAGTCCCCCAAGGAGTAGTGAAGGTTGTCTTAAGTCTTTCTGATTCTTTGACAACTACTTGATTGTATTTGGAGAAACCATCCAAAGTTAAAAGCATCTCTAACCCTGTTACAAGCTGCAGCATATTCTCCATGTTTGGCAAGGGGTAATTGTCCTTCATAAATGCTTTGTTTAGATTCCTAAAATCCACACAAAGTCTAATATCTCCGTTCTTCTTTCTAACTGGGACAAGGTTTGCTACCCAAGATGAGTATCTAGTAGGCTGAATGATGCCACCATCTCTCAATTTCTTCAACTCTTCTTGAATTTTCATGGAAAGCAATGGGTTAATAGGCCTTTGTTTTTTTCTAAATGGCTTGGTTTTGGCCTCAAGAGGGATCTCATGCTGAAATAAATCTTCTCTATATGCCTTCAGCCCTGAATAAGACCAGGCAAGGTAGTCTTGATACTTTTTAAAAAGTTGGGCATAGGACTATTTTTCCTCTTTGCTGAGATGGCTGCCCAACCAGATCTTCCTTGGTTCCCAAGTTGTTCTCTTCTGCATCCCTTGAAGTAAACAAGTTTCTATTAATGATACAATCATCATTGCTAAAATTGGATTCAAGTGCAACAAGACCTTTAGGAATGGTATTTGTTTTCAATTAGATAATATCCTTGTCAAACAAGGTTTCTTTACCTTCATTCATGCACACCATTAGTTCCCAATCAATATTATGACCAGAGAAATCACCTTGGCATTGTAAGAATCTCAATACTTGTGCATCATCATCAAAAATCTGTCAATGTTTCACATTATCTGGGACAGCTGGCCTTGTTAACACTTCAATGTTATATTCACAAAAAGGTGAAATGATGCAATTGTCAAATATAGAACCAAGGACAGCTAACTTATCAGCAGTAACATTAATATTTCTATCATGATAAACAATGTTAAAGGAATCAAACATTTCAATCAAGTCCCAAACAACATGCTTATATTGTTTCATACGCTGATTTTTTGTAGCATACAACTTTCTTACTTGCTTGACAACCAACTCTAAATCTCCTTTAGCAACAATATCCTTCACTCCATATTTCCATGCAATCCTTAATCCCAATAATAATGCCTCATACTTAGCAATGTTGTTAGTGCACTCAAAATTGAGCTTGAAGGAGAAAGGAAACTCTTCCAAACTAGGAGAAACCAACACTATACCAGCACCATTTCCAACTTTGGAGAAAGGTCCATCAAATAATAATGTCCATGGAGAACCTACCATACCAAGGCACTCTAATTTGTCCATCTTATTCTCTTTTCCATCAGTAAAACCAATGAAGTTATAAACATCTACATCAGCAAACAACACTTCATAAGAAGCATTGTTGGGATCTTCAATCAAGCGTAACATCTTCTTTTCACCATAGGGCTTGACAAGATTGACCTCAATAGGAATGGTGGCATAACACATGTCCATTTGAACACTACCACCAACACTTACAGCCCATTTTCTTGACAAAAGCATACCCCATTTGGCAGGGTAGTCAACAATTACAACATCAAGTTTTAAATTCTTACCCGAATAGGCTGCAAGTTGCACTAATAAACCTTTCACACAATCAAAAATTGGCACTTCCCTTGAATCCATGGCTGTACACTTACCATATGCTGCTGTCACTTTGATATCCAAATCATTCATGACCTTTAAAGGCATGACATTACATGATGCACCGGAGTTGAACATGTAGTTGTGAAGCAACCTATCTTTTATGAGCAAAGTTGTGAAGAATGGATCAACATTAAATTGGGAATCAACCAAGGATGTCCCCAAATATACTTCAGGTGCCTCTCCAATATCTTCCATTGGTGGTGGTGTTTCAAGGCCATCAATTCTTTGAAGAGTATTCTCAACAAAATTTATATTTCTGCTTGGGGTAAAATTTTCTTCTTTCAATCCCAAGTACTCAAATCCTCTCTTCTTATGCTCAGGTATTCTAAGCAAATCAATGATGGGAACACTCACTTTAATTTGGCTCAATACCTGGGCTATATCATATGGAACATTCTTTGGTAAAACAACATTATAAGGGAAACAAGAAGGTTCATCAGATGGAGAAGTGTTCTTAGTAGCCTGGGTATGAAGAGGACTAATATTCTTGCATGGGATAGCAGGGTTCTTGGAAATTGTTTCTTTTCTAGGATTGTCTTTGGGAATGCTTGTGAGCAAGGGTTTCTTTAGCTTGGCTTGAGGACCATCTCCTCTAATAACTTTACTTCTAGTATTGTACTCTTTCTCTTGACCAACCACAACATTCATTAACAATTGTCTATCTTCCTCCGAAGGAATACCACCATCATACTTCTTGATCATTAAAGACCTTAGATATTCAAAGTAATTATTAGGAATTTAAAAGGCATGAACTACATCTACATCATGAGTTTGAGGAAGAGAAAGAAATGGTACCCTCTTTATGTAATCCCAAAAGGTTGCTGCAGTCCTTGCACTTATCACATCTGTTGATGTTGCTGCTTGCTATAAGGCTGAAGAGCTGACCATCATACAAATGTCATCATCCATTTCATCTTCATTATCATCTTCAATAACTTTCTGGTCCATTTCATATGGAGGATGAGGAAGAAAAAATCTATCACACCAATCCATATCAGCAATTTCTTGAACAAAAACAACTCTTGCTGTCAGAGGGTCAGGCACCACTCTATTTTTACGTGCTTGGGGTTGTCTATTTACAAATCCAATAGGGCCTTTACCTCTATCATCTTGTATTTGATCACCCCTAGGATGATTGCCAAATATATCATGGTTTTGATTTCTTTGCTGTCCTTGTGAACTTTTCCCAATTCTTTTCTCATCTCAGGCTAACTTGTAGGAAATTTCTCTAACATCCCCTGCTAAAGTCTTGACAACATCTTCTAAATCAGCACCCTTGCTAGCTTGAGGCTTCTCAGGGTTTATCAGCTTCACACCATCCCTCTTAAGTGGTTTACCAATAGCTTTAATATTATTTTCAATTTGAAGTGCCATGGTGAAAGCTTGTCTCAAGTTTGTAGGATTTTTATCTCTCAAGTAATAGGTTGCCTTTTTATCAAATGCATCTGCATATTTGATCAAGCAAGATTAATCAAAAGGCCTCAAAATGATAGACATAATTCTCAATGTTTTATTAAATCTTGTATTAAAATCATGAATGGTCTCATTAGGGTTATTATTGATGTTATCAAACTCAGATAGAAGGAACCTTGGATCTATTTTGTCTCCATATTGTAATCTGAATGTATTACTCATCTCAATCCATGAATCAATAGAGTTATTAGGTATATCTTTGTACCAATCTCTCACATCTTCCTCAAGTGTATGGATAAACAACTTAATATACACATCCTCAAATTCTATCTCAAACTATTCCATAATGTTAACAAAGAGTTTGAGATGCTGATCTCCAGTAATGGAATTATTACCTTGGAATTTTGGTAACCTATTTCTCACATCTTATGGGACAGCATTTGGATAACCATCCATTCCTCATAAATTTATAAGACCAACGGTGTTAACAACAAATGGAGGTCTAGGCTGAGCCATATTGTTTGGTGGGGGTGATCTTGGAGGTGAAACAAGATGATTAGGAGTAGTAATGGGTTTGATTGGAATAGATGAGTGATCTTTAAAATGACAATCCCCAAAGCTTCTCTCTCTTGATAAACTTTAGAAAACTTAGAAACCATAGGAGAAGATCTAGGAGTAAGTTTTTTATATACACAAGAAGGTCCCTCCCCTGATGGAGAATGAAAATCAGCAAGAAGATTGCATGAATCAGATCTACTTGAAGAGGAATTATAATCTTCAATAACAAGCTGCTCTCCTTCAAATTCAACTATGAGGATCTCTTTCCTTACAACCAAATCACCAACCACTTTCCACACTCTTCTTCCTTCTAGTTCTAAACTTATTGATTCACTGAGAAACTTATTAGAAGATTCCTTGATGAAGAGGGATATCCTTCCCTCCAGCTTGACAGATTCAAACAACAAGTTTCAAATGACAGATATGTGTAAGACAACTAGTATTTCAAGATCTAAACAACATGGAGTCACCACTAAGGATTTTCACCTTAGTTATGCAAGAAAGTATTAAAATATTCTGTCAAATGTATGCTATGACTGAAAACTTTGAAAGGATTTACAAATCAGATCTTCTTCTTCTTGATTCAACCAAAAACAATGCATCCAAATCATATAAACTGCTAGTAAATGAGAAGAGAAAACTGAGTTTGAAATCCTTTTTACCCAAAACATGCAGATCTGAAGTATGAAATGATATCTCAAGAATGTAACAGCTCAAATACTTGATCACACAAATTCTCAAACCTTTCAAATACTTCAAAACCACTAAGAAATCAAAGAAATTCCCTGGCAGCAACACCACTCGGGTGTTGGTATCCAAATTTAATCTCCTTCACAACTTGAACATCATCATGAACTTGCACAAGACACTCAAGGATAGATAGATGGTTTGTATGTCATTTATAGCCAGGGAGCACATCTATCTACTTGTTTGCATTCAAGAATTGAAGGAGTGGATAGCACCTTCATAAGGGTTTTGATCTAACCCTCACTATTTTAGGTTGTGCCTATCAACCAAGGCAAGAGAACCTATATTGCAGCCCTTATATGTTAAAGGAGGTAGATATATCCTTGTGTTTTGCATTATGACATGAAAGAGGCCTTGTGAAAACATGATCAAGTATCCATTATCATAACTCAAAGGAGTTGTCACTACTAAATGATGGAAATGTTTTCAAAACAAGGCTAGGGCTACTAAAGACATGATAAAACCCTGATATGCCTTGTGCATTTTTGTGAAAGGATTGAGTTTATTTTGTGGAAACACAAAGCTAATGCAGGGGTAGAATAGGTAGAATGAATTAGTCTAAATGATTCTGATGGGAGAATTTTGGACAAGACAATATAAGGAATTACCCACTTCTTTAGGAAGCTTTGCAAAAGAATTACAACATTTAAAAAATAGAGATGTTTCAATGAGTTTGAATTACTCTTTCAACCAAGATGTGTGCACAAATGGAGGCCCAAATATGCACTATTCCACACAAACTTTAATAACTTGCCAAAAAGGCTTGAAGTAAAATATCAATGAATCATTTAGAAACCCTTGTTAGATCATGACTTAAGGTACACCCAAAAGTTTACAAACACCCTCAATTTACAAGGAAGGTAAGATGAATTTAAATCTGTTTATCTTCACTCAAATGAATGCTCTTTTGAATGGAAGATTGCAGATGCCTTCAAACCCTCTACAAAAAATGAGACCATGTATGACCAACAAAGATCCCAAACACAAAATTTCAACATGAGTATGAAACACAAATTGAAAAAATATTGAAACACAAGTGTATGCAATCTTTGCCAAGAGATAAAACCAGTTAATCCATAAATTTTGATCAAATACACCAGTAAGGGAATGTTATTAAGACAATCTCAAATATTTTTGATGGCTTTACAGCTGAAACCAACTCAACATGATGAACATTGGATGTAAAAAGGAATAAAAAAAATGGATCTCAAGCAGTTTCTCCAAAATAAATGGAACACTTCCAATTTTCCTCTTGAAAATTCTTCTCTCTTTCTCCAAATTTTTTTAACAGACTCTTACAAAAAATGCCTCCAAACTACATAATATACCCTATGCCAACTTGGATCCTTGCATCCCAAGCAAAGAATATTCTCAAAGGATCAAATTTGTTACAAAACCCTATCCATTTCATGAAAATGACATCAAACTGTAAAACAGCTCACAAAATGCCAGATATGCACAAATATTTTAAAATATTGCATGGATTCGGATCCTTATCCATCCCAGGGTCATGTTTTTGGCATTCAGACATTTCAACATGCTTTTGCAATCATTTTTCACCTTTTTCCCTCATCATTTTTAACTTAGCAACTTTTATTTTCACCTTTCACGTGTTTTTCACGGGTTGAGGAAAATATTTCATGAAAATAACTATAGGGCACCGAAATAGCTCAAATGAATGATGCCATTGCACTTAGAAGGCCGAGGGGATGCATATTCATATAAAATTTCATGTGAATTGGTGCAAAAATGATGATTCCAAGTTCTTTGGAGCTCTAATGGCGGCAAGAAATGAAGAGCACTCAACAACCGTTGAGTAAACCAATTTTAAATCTCTGCCCTCCATGTGTCCGATGGGATTACACACACATAATAAAAAATTACCTTTTTAAAACCCTGATATGGATGGACACGTGTCGCAAGATGATTGGCTCGGGCCCACACCTCTAAAATTGCGTTTGAAACTTTTTTGACTTCGGGAAAATTTTGAACATTTTCCCTACGAACCCCCTTGACACGCCACGTGTCCTCCTGTGGGCCCTATAAAAACCGCAAGCCAATTTGATGAATTTTGCCACTTTTTTGAGAAAAGGAAAATTTTCTCAAAATTCTCCGTGGGCCCGAACACCGCTACTTCTTCTGCCACATGGCAGTCTCCCATTCGTTGTGGAACCGACCCTCCAATTTCAGCTCCAAACTTCCGTGAGCACAAAATCCTTTGTGGGCCCATGCTCTCCCTTTAACCCTTTGAACAATGCCACATGTCTCCCCCTAATTGGCTATGGGGGGACACCTCCAATATTTTCCACAGATCAATTTTCCGCTTTGAAATTTCTCACCAACAGTTGTAAATTTTCCAATATTTCTTCCGCGCTCCAAATATCCGCCAAATTCGGGACACGTGTCCTCTTTCTATTCGACACGGGCCTTCGGGAAAAAGTTTCACTTTTTAACATTAAGCCCAAAAACAACAATTTTTTTTTTGAAGTCCCCACCTCTCCACTTGACCCTCCTAGACACGTGTCCATTTTTCATTGGAGGCGGGCCCATTTTTCAATTTTTACCTTGCAAACACAAATGCAAAATTTCATAAAATTTTCCTTCGGCCTCTTCTTCCATCTTTTCTCCTGGACACGTGGCTTCCTCTAATTGGCTATGGGCTCTCTAGCCAAATTTTTCCTTTGGCATTTCGAAGTCAAAAAACCTCAAAATTTTCCAACTCTTCGCCTCTTCCTTTGACCTCTTAGAAACGTGTCCATTTTTCATTAGAGGCGGGCCCTAGGGTCAAAATTTTCCCTTAACGCCCTGAGCCAAAAAACAATAAATTTTTTTCTAAGTCCCCCACCTCTCCACCTATCCTCTGAGCCACGTGTCATCATACCATTCACTGCGGGCATTCGGGAAAAATTTTATTTCAAGAAATTTTCCAAAATGGAAGAAAATTTCCTAAGTGCGGCCCGCCACCCACCGATCCATCAACCAATCAAATCGTGCCATGTAGGCACAAAACTGTAGCACTGCAGGGCCATGAACCAAAATTTTTCCTTTGCCAAAATTTCAAAAAGTGACAAGTTGTAACATTTTTTCAACCATCCCCGGCCAATAGGATCCTACCACGTTAGCACAAAGGTTGCAATGATAAATTTGACGGCCCGAGAGCCCGTCAAAACGTGAAAAATATAGGGAATGCCCTAGAAACAAAATTTTTTGATAGGGAAAGTATAATTCTTTGTTTTGAATCAATTGAATCACATTTTATCATCAATTTCAGCCTGGGGATTAGGATTTCAACTTCTAGAAACTCGGATTCGATCCATTTTGAGTTTTTGCACGATTTGGGCAAGGAAAAAAAATGACATAGCCCGAGAAAAATGAAGAAATTAGGGCACAAATGGGGGGGACACATGGATTTTGTTTCAAAATGGGGCAGAATAACAACATTGAGGGCATTTGAAGGCATTCAACTGGATAAAATGAGTTGTAGATCACCCATTCAAGCAAATGAAACATTTTTGAGCAAAAATGGATATAGAAAATTAAGGCAAAGTGTGCAAACTCAGAATTTACACCAACACACATCATCTCTTCTTCTTGGGGCTTATTGGAGTGCTCATTTACATGCTTCTTTGTTCCAGAATCATCATTTTATTCTATCTCTTCTTCTTCTTCTTCAGGTCCCTTGGTTAGGCACACATCATTGTCTTTAATCTCCATATCTCCCCCAACGTATCTCTCTTATTCATGTTCATACAATATTGTGTCACAGAATCCTATTTCAAATTATGGGTGCTCACTACCAATCCCTTCATCTTACCCAAGTCCAAGGCCGGGTGTTGAAACTTCATCATGCGTGTCTTCACCAAATGGCTTTTCCTCATCACTATCTTTTACTAGAATGTATGTTTTCCTTTTATTCCTTTCTTCCTTGGCCTTCTTAGCTAGTGTAATGCGTGGTGATATCCTTAACAACTATGAGGGGCTAGCACTAGCATCTGTACCTATACACCTTTTACGTAATTGTCTCATCTCATGATCAAGTGCAGTGATGTCTTCTTATTCCTCTTCTCTGTGCTCAAGGAAATTCTACAAGCACTCATGTCCCTGTTCTTCCTACTTGGGGGGCATTTGGTCCACAAAAATCTTTATTCCCATAACCTATTTTCCCTTTAGAGGACTTTGGAAAGGAAATTCCTCTTTTGCAACAATGTTTCCTTCCTTAAACTGTGGCCTGAGGTACAGATATACACGCATGTGATCAATCTTTCCTACAACCATAGTCTCTGGAGTTATGTTAATGTTTTCTGAATCCATTATCTCCACATATGCCTCATTATTGTGGTAGACATAAGTCTTGTGGATAATATGAATGTCTACATCTAATTTTTCAACATCACACTATGGTTTCACATGTTGTGTAACCTATTGACCAAGTCCTTAAAATAACGAGCAATAAATATGAAAGGTAACTTACACCATGGTCTCTTCTCAACTGTCTTCATGAAGAATCTACCTAGATATAAGTGATGATACAACATGAACTCTGCTTGTCTGTTAAAAGTGCTAGGTAGTTCACATAGTATGCACCACTCTCTGTAACACCCTTGTAAGTATTTATATTCCTCCTTTTCATTTCATGTGTTGACATGTGATTTTTCCTTATAAAGATGTGTTCTTGATTATAGGAAATCATGCTTGAAATGAATGAATCATTCATGTTATTAAGATCTTTTGGATTGAAATAAAAAAATGGTTTCCTTGAATCCATTTTTCACTTTTTGATGGTAAGATGCAATCAGATTTTGAGTTGTAAACTTAACTCTTAGTCTGACACATCCTTGGATCAATTCCATTGATCCAAGGAGTGTTTTTAATCTTCTTATTGAACGAACGTGTTATTGACATCAATAAATTTAAGGAAAAAATGGACTGAACTTTGTGGTTATAATTTTTGTTAACCTTGTGTGAACGTGTTTCAATCTAGTTGACTGGTTATGCTTTGGTCTTGGAGGTCGATCTTGGCAAGACATTCAAGCGTAAATATAATGCAGTCATTTCATGGTTTAAGAAGGGTTCAGAATCCTGTGTTGGGCAAGATTATCTATTTCTCAACTATATTGCATAATTGGATCCTATTTTATCCTAAGCTTTAGTGCTAAATAAAATTGAGGAGAAGTTGTAAAGGTTGATAACCTATTTAAATTAATTTAACCTATCTCCTAAGCTATGTATAGTTGTGAATTAATTTTATTTAATTCTTAAAACTATATAAATGAGAACTAATCTAAGTTTATTCCTAAAACTATATATTAGTAGGTTAGTCTAACCTGATGTCTAATGTTATATGGTTTTTGAAATTAAACTAAACCTATTTCCTAAAAACTACATGGAAAATACCTAAGGCATTGATTTGGGACCTATGATGACTAATCCTAAACTAGCCTAAGTTTAAAAGATCTAACCTAAAATTAATTACGAGGGGGCCTATGGTCCCATATACAAGGGTGACGGTTCCAATGGGAATTAAATGTTGGGATAAGGTTTTAAATACTGCAGGACAGCCGGTTATGGCAGGAGTTAGTGGACTTAGTGGAATGTTAAGTGGAAGCTCCACTAAACTTAGAAATGCATGTTGATTTGGTCTTAAAGCTCGCCGGATTTGGAAGGCGGTAGCACATAAGGATAAGTGGGAAATTTTCATTTAATGGAGTTAATTGGCCTCGGTCAAGGTGCTCAAACAGCCTTGGAAACTTTGAAGGTGGGTTTTGGGAAAGTTTTTTGTTCTCTCACTTTCTCTAGATTTTGCTCTACATAAGAAAAATTGTTTCTTCAAACCAGCAGTTTGACTTGCAGTTTGTAGCTATTTTTGGTCCTTCTGATCTATTTTCAATCATGGGAAAATATAAAAGGCATTTAGAGGAAATTTTTTTTGTTGTTTGATCTTGTGTGGAAGAGAAAGGAAGTGGGAAACTCGTCTTGGAAGCTCCTTCGATTTGGTAGAAGCGCTATCAGGCATGATAGGCTCTTACCATTAAGATTTCTTACTTTCTTTGAAATGTTCCTTTAAATGAACTCTGCTTTTATGATATTCTTGGCTTGCGTGATTTAACTGGTAATTTGTCTTTTGGGTTTATGTATATATTTGTGGATTTGGGGTATGAAACCCACTGCAAAAATAATGTTTAGTTTGGGAACTCCATTTGAGTTTTGTTAACAAATCATGCATGTAGATTTTTGATTTTGTAACTCTGTATGACTTTTGGAAGTGGTGTATAAAGTGTGAAGTGGTACAGACATTCGTTGCTATGTTTTATGCCATGATTTGGAACTCGATGAAATTTGGGTCTTGTCTGTTTTTGTTTGAAGTTTGAATTTGTGAAATATGTGGAAATATAGTTGAATTCGATGCTCGCATAGAGCTTTAGCTTGTGAAAAAACTGTGTCTCATTTTAGCTTTTAATCGGTCCGTGTTGGGATTGAACTTGTTTTATTCATGTTTCATCTAACCTATATTCTAACAGTTGTGTTGAACTCAGACTGAATATGAAATTCGTGTTGAGTTTTAGCTTCTAAGGAGACTGTTTTCACTTAGTTTATCTTCGACCATGTTAGACTTGAGCTTGTTTGGAAGCTGGTGTTTCGTTAAGTTGTGTTTGGTTTCATTTTATGTTAGAGCTGTACTATAGCCTCTTGGTGATCTAAACTGCATTGGAAAATAGGGTTCTATTGACCATGTGCGAAACATGTGTTTAGTTTGGGTGTGAACATATTATAAGCTCATGTTCATTTGAGCTTTGACCCTTACTAAACCTATGTTTCGATTTTATAGTATATGAGACCCATGTTTTCAGTTTGTTTTTATGGGCTCTTGTTCATTAAGTTGTAACCAACTCGTGTTCAGTTGAGCCAGTGCTTATGCGAAGCCTGCGATTTGCCTTAATCTATACTGGAACTTTTGTTTCATGGAGCTTGTTTTGGGCTCTTGTTTGAGTTAAAATGGTATTCGAGTTTTGTTTTGTTAAACCTAGCATTTTAGTTCTTATTACTACAAATAAATGGGATAGTAGGTAATGCGGGACTATTTTGGAAGCCTGTTTATGGTTTCTGTGCTTGTGATTTATCATTAGGATTGATTGGCTATCATTGGGAGATCATATTCAATACTGCACTTGTATTTTTGATACTTGTTTAACTTTAAATTCTTGATTGGTTCTTGGGTTTCGTTTTAATTTTGGTTCAAGTCTCCTTCATTTTGAATATAAAATTTGAATGGGTACTGAACGTTACCCTTAACCCATGATTAATCATTGAGTTGTCTTGAGTTGTAAGCGAAGTCTGCATTCGTTAAGGCAACTTGGAATTTGGACTCTGAGTTATGAGCTGAATTTTCTTTTATCGATATGTTCGATATGGATTTGCTATTGTTGGGTTTTCTTGTATCCTGTTAACTGTTTAAGTTCTAAACTCTATTTTTTTTAGTTCAAACTATTTACACTAAGAGATCTAGGAAGAGTGGTTGTCTGCTGTTATAAAGTTCTTTTGAGACTGTAACTATAAATGAGTTTGTAGATGAACAGTTCGTTCTTTGAATTTGACACTGGTATGTAATTTGGAAATAGTCTCTCTTTTTCAGTTTTGAATGAAATTTTTGGTCTTCCTTGATTACTTCATTTGATGAAACCATGCAGGAAAAGGTTAGACGTCCCAGTTTGTGGAATAGGAAATGTAAATACTATTTGTCCTAAGTGAAGATTAATGTTGTATTCTAAGAAGATAGGATGGGAAATCACGATAGGATGAACTATGAAATTATGATAGGATGAACTATGAAATTGTGATAGGATGAACTATTGTTATAATGTATAGATTCTATTTAAACTTCAAAATGATAAGGCAGATATTGTGAAATATATTTTGTTCTTTTCTTTCTAAGGGAATTCAGATTTCTTAACGTATTTATTTTTCTCATTATTGTTACTTATGCTTTTATGTTGTTATATTAATTGTTTCATTAAAGCAGAGTTGTTTTAATGGGACAATTAGTTGAAAGCATGAAGTTTTAATGTTTGGTCTTATCATGCTTAGTTCTTTGAACTGACCCGTGCTAGCAATTTTTTACAGATAATTTCTGTAAGTGGTAAAAGAAGGAAATTTTTTATGATACATTGGTTGGTTTAAGTTTGATTCCTTGTGATGAATGCTTATTTCTTTCTTGGGTTGTAAATTTAAAAGAGAAATTGTAATCTTGTTGAAAGAGAACTATTGTAATGGCAGATTTCCTAAAATGCATAGTATTGTAATTATAGAAGTTTGCAAAGGTGAATGAAAAGTTGAAAACTTACTTGAATTGGATTTATAAACTTTTTGGTGTTACTTTGAATGAATGGAATTCCATCTTGTTGATATTACTCATATTATTTATTTATACTTAAGTGATTATCCTTTGTTATGTTGGATAAAGGGAGTTAAGTTCAATCTTCCTAATTAAGATACAACTTGATAAGTTGTAGAATATGATGTTTTTAACTAAAAAATTTTGTATGGTAATATGATGTAATAAAACATGCAGTAAAACCAAAGAAATTGTAAAAGATAAAGAGGGTTGTTAAATCTTAAAATTTAACCATAAAAGGGAAGACTCTTCCTCTTTAAAAATTGAATGTAAACATAAGGAAGGGTGCACTGATCGTTAAATCATCTCATTTAAATGAAGTCTACTTAGGTAATCCTATGTGGTTAATACACCTTCTTGAATGGTTAAGTTGCATCTAATGGAACTTATGACGTTGCTGTCATGTTTTTTGGTTAACTATTTATTAAGCCAATTCAATGAACTTAAAAAGCAATCTTAGGTAAGTTCTTAAATGGTTACTTGAATCTGATTTTGGAAAAGAACTTAAGGAGTGTGGAGTTTTACATCTCGCAAGGTTTGTAAGATGAATCTTTAATCCACTAATTAACTGAATGTTAACGTTCTCCTTGAAATATGTACATCTCGATGAGGCAGTTCAGGTAGATGTTGGCACATGTCATCTACAAAACTATACCTTCGAGAAGACTATGGTCTTCTCAAAGATACAGTATTGTAGTTGACATGTGGCAACACCCTTCTGCATTTGACCATCCAGACCTACATATGCTAGGGACTTGTACTTGGTTTCCTTCTTGACCGAATTAGAAACATGATCTAGTTTAGGGGATGACTCTCTCTACCTATGGGTAAGTAGGCACATTCAATCGACTTAGGTAAATTGAATATGTCTAAATACCCTTAGTTAACGTGAGTGATCCAATAAACTATATCATGTCACTAATCTGGGTTAGGATAAAATCTTGGACAAGTGGACTGACAGAAGTCAGTAAAGACCATTCTAGATAACAGAAGAGTGAGGTGAAGGATGTATTCCATTGACGTGTATGTCATCTAGGAATAATCACATTGACAATGTGTTGAAAATATTTGGCCAAAGTATTGCAAGTTGTTGGTTGCGTTTTCCTGTATCACTTAGTTTAGTAGAACGTGATGTCGGATGAATATTGATAACAAATATTCAGATAGGTTCTTTAAACAAATCACTCAAAACTTGGACAAGGGAAAGTAACCAAGTATACGTAGTATGCACTATGTGTTCAGATTAACATGAGAGATCAGATTGAATCTGAGTCATGAAATGAGAGATCAGAAGATACCAAGTCATTATAGTTGCATATGGTTATCTGTTATGAGATTGATTGGCATAGAATGTGTGTTCTAAATGATGTATTATTTAGAACAGAGAACATGGCTTCAAAAAAAAAATCCTCGTGTCTATTTCTTAAAATGGGAATGTTACATCTTGGTATTAGAGCTGAAGGTTGCAGCTCTTAGACCTATTGTGTCCATAATCTAATAGAAACTTAAATTTTCTTGTTAACAGAAAATGGTTAGAACAAGAGGAAATGTTGGGAATAACCCTCCACCTGTTGATGGAGTAGCAATAGTCCAAAAACTTGATGAGATCCTTGCTTCCCTGTTGGACACAAGGGATCGTTTGGCTATACTGGAACAGCAAATGATGGGTAACGAGGAGGAAAATGATGCTGGTGATAAAAATCGGCCACCTCCTAAGGACAGCGCCAATTTGGGTGTTGATGATAAAAATGTTAACGTGCCTGTTCCACCAGAGAACAAAAAGGTAAGGTTAGCAGCTGAACTCACTAATGACATAAAAAGGATAAGTCCACCTAAATTTGATGGCACCACTTTGCTAGATGGAGCTGAAAACTGGCTCAGTGAAATGGAAAAGTATTTTTCTATAAAAAACTTCTCCGAGGAAACGAAAGCGATATGGGGAGCATATCAACTTTTGCATGAGGCATCCTCATGGTGGGATAGTCGAAAAGCTGAGTTAAATATTGATGAGTCTAATATTACCTGGGACAAGTTCAAAAGCTATTTTAGACAACGCTGGTTGCCACAGCTTTACTATGACCAAAAAATGACTGAATTTCAAAACTTAGCTCAAGGGAAGCTTATAGTAACGGAATACTGGGAGAAGTTTACTAAACTCCTTAAGTATGTCCCACAGTACCAAACTGATGAAAAATTAAGAATAAAAAAATTTATCATGGGATTGAGTCCCATAATATGGGGAGAGGTGGATGTACACAGTCCAACCACGATGGAAGGAGTTGTGGAAAAATCCATAAGGCAGGAACATAAATTGAAAGCAATTTCTACTCACAAAGAGGAAGTAAGGAAGAAATTTACAAAGTCCTCCTGAATATCTCTTGCACCAAAGAAGGGACCGTGGAAGAAGTTTGGTAATAAAACTAAGTTTAAAATTGATAACAACAAGAAGGCAGCGATGAATAAGCCTGCTAGAAATACACAGAGCAATTTTGTAAGAAACAACAGGAATGGATATAAGTCTTATGGGGGTCAAAATAATAATTTTAAGGCTGGAAATAACTCTGAGCCTAGAAAGGGATCTGTAGGAGGCTGTTATAACTACGGAAAGGATCACTATGCAAATAATTGTCCTTTGAAGAAGAATGATTGTGATCCACAGCACAAGATGCATGTTGTCCTAGCAGACAAACAAGCTGAAAAGCAAGTCATGCCTATAGAAGTTCCTAGTAAGTTATTTGGTATACCGTTAACTATTCTTTTTGATACATGAGCTACTGAATGTTTTTTTTCTAATAATATTACATCAAAACTAAAATGAAAATCTAGAAAAATGGATAAAACATGGACTGTACATTATGGGAATTATGTTGTTCATATAGTTAGTATGTGTCTTTTTGGAGCAGTCCTTGAATTACCCACTTTTTCCACTGAGGTTGATCTATATGTAGCACCTTTGTGATCTTATGATGTAATCATAGGGGTTAATTGGCTAGTAGATCACAAAGTAAAAGTTGACTATTTTGAGAAATATATTAGTTGTTTAGATGATCTGCAGAAAATAGCATAGATTCAAGGTGTGAAACGTGAGATTTCAGTTAGGAAATTGTCTGCCATGCAACTTAAAAAGGTCAAAACTAAAGGTTGTACCTTGTATGTAGTAAAAATTTCTGAATCTGCAAAAGAAAATATAAATCTCATGAATCGTGATCCACTGTTACAAAATTACAGTGATGTGTTTCCAGAGGAATTACCAGGTCTTCCCCCTAAAAGAGAATTTGATTTTACAATTAAGATCAAACCTGGAACGGAACCTATTTCTAAGGCACCATATAGAATGACTACCATAGAATTAGTAGAGCTTAAAGCACAATTGCAAGAACTTTTCTCAAAATGGTTTATTAGACCAAGTGTTTCTCCTTGGGGAGCACCCATAATTTTTGTGAAAAAGAAAGATGGGACACTTGGGTTGTGCATTGATTACAGAATGTTGAACAAAGTGACAATCAAGAATAGGTACCCACTTCCTAGAATTGATGATTTATTTGATTAGATGTGTGATGCATCAATATATTCTAAGATAGATCTTAGGTCAGGTTATCATCAATTGCAAATTAAAGATGAAAACATTCATAAAATTTCTTTTAGGAAAAGGTATGGGCATTATGAATTTATTGTTTGACCCTTTGGGTTGACAAATGCACCTGCCACTTTTATGAATCTTATGAACAATATCTTTCAAGAATATTTGGACAAATTTGTGCTTGTATTCTTGGACGACATTCTCATATATTCTAAGAGTGTTGAGGAACACCATGAGCACTTGAGGATCGTTTTGGAAATCCTGAGAAAGAGGAAGTTATTTGGTAAGCTGTCTAAATGTTCTTTCTATGATACGGAGGTACACTATTTGGGCCACATTATAAGTAAAGAAGGGATTGTTGTAGATCCTTCTAAAATTACAATGATAACAGAATGGCCTACACCTAAGAACGTACATCAGGTCAGAAGCTTCATGGGACTTGCTGGTTATTATAGAAAATTTGTTAAGGATTTTTCTAAAGTAGCTACACCAATAACTTCGTTACAGAAGAAAGATAAGAAATTTGTATGGAGTGAGAGGTGCGAATCTACTTTTCAAACTTTTAAAAATCAGTTAACTTATGCACCTATTTTGGTTGTACCTGATCCTAATGGGAATTTTACAGTTATGACAGATGCTTCTGGTGAAGGCCTTGGAGGAATATTATTATAAAATGATCATGTCATAGCTTATGAAAGTAGAAAACTTAAGTTACATGAGTTGAATTATGCTCCACATGATTTAGAGCTTACTTCCATTGTTCATGCACTACAAGTATGGAGACACTATCTGCTTGGTAAACCTTTTGAATTGAAAACTGATCATCTAGGGTTTAAGTATATTTTCACTCAACCAAATCTGAATGCAAGACAGTGTAGATGGTTAGAGTTTTTGTCACAATATGATTTTTACATAAGTTACATAAAAGGAAAGGAAAACATAATTACTGATGCTCTAAGTCATAGGAAGCACATTTCTACTCTTATAACATTAAGAACACAGTTTAAGGATGAAGTAAAAGATGTTAAGGAATTTGATTCTTATTTTCAAAAAGTGAAAATAGCACTTGCTGCATATCTAAAGGACGTAAGGTATAAAGGCTTTCACTTTGATAATGAAGGAATATTACGGTTTGAAAACAAAGTATACATACCTTCGCTTAATGAATTGAGGAAAAAATTACTAGTTGAATTTCATAGCTCACCTTTTTCTGAGCATTTTGGCATTACAAAAATGTTTTCTGATATAAAACAACAATATTTATGAAAAGGAATGAAAAATGACGTTATTGAGTTTGTTAAGCATTGCTTAGATTGTCAACGTGTTAAAGCTAAACACATGCACCTAGCTGGTTTATTATATCCGCATAGTATTCCGCAGTATAAATGGCAAGTAATAAGCATGGATTTTGAACAAGATTTGCCTATGAAAAGAAACAAACATGATGTTATTTTAGTAGTTGTTGATAAACTGACAAAAGTAGCACATTTTATTGCTAGAAATCTGAAAGATGATTCTCCTGTTTTGGCAAAAAGGTTTGTTCATGACATTTTCAGATTACATGGAGTACCTGAGTTAATCATATCTGATAGAGATCCTAGAATGACGTCAAGGTTTTGGCAAACACTTAATGCAGCTCTAGGAACTAAGCTGAATTTCAGTTCTGTGTATCATCCGGAAACGGATGGACAGACTGAAAGAGTGAATCAGGTTTTAGAAGATATGTTACGCATGTATTGTATGGATCAACAGTATAAGTGGGAAGAGTATCTTCCACTAGTTAAATTTGCTTACAATAATACATATCACACCTCCCTTAAGATGACACCTTTCAAGGCGCTATACGGAAGGAAATGCAAAACTCCCGTCAGTTGGGACAACATTGAGGATAGAGAAGTAATTGGACCTGAAATCCTTACGGAAATGGAACAACAAGTTAAAATGATACGTGAACGCTTGAAGGAAGCAGCAGATAGACAAAAGAGTTATGCTGACTTGAAGTGGGTTGATAGGAAGTTTGAGCTTGGTGAGAAGGTCTTTCTTCGAGTAAAACTGAAAAAGAGTTCTATAAATTTTGGCAAGGCTGCCAAGTTATCACCTCGATTTGTAGGACCTTTTGAAATTGTGGAAGTTATCAACCTAGTAGCTTATCATTTAGCATTACCTTCTACTTTATCACGAATGCATGATGTTTTCCATATTTATTTGCTTAAGAAATATGTCTCAATTTTGTCACATGTGTTAAATTGGAATTCCTTGTAGGTCTAGGACCTAGGAATAATCGTGGTTAAATTGTTATGAGTGCTAGAAACTTGTCAGTTACATTTAAGAAATCATGAATTGAGGCAATGTAAGGTCTAGTGGGACCAGTTTAATGAGGAAAGTGCAACCTGGGAAAACTTGGAGGATATGAAAACTACTTTTCCATTTCTGTTTGAACAGAGTTAAATTCTGTAAACTGATGAAATTTGAAATTTTATTCATTATGACGATAAATCTACCAGTTTTGGGAAGATGACAATTTAAGTCTTTGAATAAGCAGCTGTATGAATGCTGATTTTTAGAATTATAAGATTCTGATATGTTTTGACATATGGTGATAAAGTGAATGAATTGATTATCTTTGATATTAATTGTTAAAGAAAGGTAATCATCGGGATGATGATTCTTTATAGGAGGGAAGCATGTAACACCCTTGTCAGTTGTTATATTCCTCCTTTGCATTTCAAGTGTTGACATGTGATTTTTCCTTATAAAGATGTGTTATTTTGATTATAGGAAATCATGCTTGAAATGAATGAATCATTCCTGTTCTTAAGATCTTTTGGATTGAAATAAAAATGGTTTCCTTGAATCCATTTTTCACTTTTTGATGGTAAGATGCAATCAGATTTTGAGTTGCAAACTTAACTCTTAATCTGACACATCCTTGGATCAATTCCATTGATCCAAGGAGTGTTTTTAATCTTCTTATTGAACAAACAGGATATTGACATCAATAAATTTAAGGACAAAATGGACTGAACTTTGTGGTTACAAGTTCTTTGACCTTATGTGAACGTGTTTCAATCTAGTTGACTGGTTATGCTTTGGTCTTGGAGGTCGATCTTGGCAGGACATTCAGGCGTAAATATAATGCAGTCATTTCACGATTTAAGAAGGGTTTGGAATCCTGAGTTGGGTAAGATTATCTGTTTCTCAGCTATATTGCGTAATTGGATCCTATTTTATCCTAAGCCTTAGTGCTAAATAAAATTGAGGAGAAGTTGTAAAGGTTGATAACCTATTTAAATTAATTTAACCTATCTCCTAAGCTATGTATAGTTGTGAATTAATTTTATTTAATTCTTAAAACTATATAAATGAGAACTAATCTAAGTTAATTCCTAAAACTATATATTAGTAGGTTAGTCTAACCTGATGTCTAATGTTATATGGTTTTTGAAATTAAACTAAACCTATTTCCTAAAAACTATGTGGAAACTACCTAAGGCATTGATTTGGGACCTATGGTGACTAATCCTAAACTAGCCTAAGTTTTAAAAGATCTAACCTAAAACTAATTGCGAGGGGGCCTATGGTCGCATATACAAGGGCGACGGTTCCAATGGGCATTGAATGTTGGGATAAGGTTTTAAATACTGCAGGACAGCCAGTTATGGCAAGAGTTAGTGGACTTAGCAGAATGTTAAGTGGAAGCTCCACTAAACTTAGAAATGCATGTTGATTTGGTCTTAAAGCTTGCCGGATTTGGAAGGTGGTGGCACATAAGGATAAGCAGGAAAATTTCATTTAATGGAGTTAATTGGCCTCGGTCAAGGTGCTCAAACAGCCTTGGAAACTTGGAAGGCAGGTTTTGCGAAAGTTGTTTGTTCTCTCACTCTCTCTGGATTTTGCTCTGCATGAGAAAAACTGTTTCTTCGAACCAGCAGTTCGACTTACAGTTTGTGGCTATTTTTGGTCCTTCTGATCTATTTTCAATCATGGGAAAATATAAAAGGCATTCGGAGGAAAGTTGTTTATTGTTTGATCTTGCGTGGAAGAGAAAGGAAGTTGGAAACTCGTCTTGGAAGCTCCTTCGATTTGGCAGAAGGGCTATCAGGCATGATAGGCTCTTACCATTAAGATTTCTTGCTTTCTTCAAAATTTTCCTTTAAATGAACTCTACTTTTATGATATTCTTGGCTTGCGTGATTTAACTGGTAATTTGTCTTTTGGGTTTATGTATATATTTGTGGATTTGGGGTATGAAACCCACTGCAAAAATAATGTTTAGTTTGGGAACTCCATTTGAGTTTTGTTAACAAATCATGCATGTAAATCTTGATTCTGTAACTCTGCATGACTTTTGGAACTGGTGTATGAAGTGTGAAGTGGTATAGACATTCGTTGTTGTGTTTTATGCCATGATTTAGAACTTGATGAAATATGGGTCTTGTCTATTTTTGTTTGAAGTTTGAATTTGTGAAATATGTGGAAATATAGTTGAATTCGATGCTCACGTAGAGCTTTAGCTTGTGCAAAAACTGTGTCTCATTTTAGCTTTTAATCGGTCCGTGTTGGGCTTGAACTTGTTTTTATTTGTGTTTCATCTAACCTGTATTCTAACAGTTGTGTTGAACTCAGACTGAATATGAAACTCGTGTTGAGTTTTAGCTTCTAAGGAGACTATTTTTTCTTAGTTTATCTTCGGCCATGTTGGACTTGAGCTTGTTTAGAAGCTCATGTTTTCTTAAGTTGTGTTCGGTTTCTTTTTGTGTTAGAGTTGTATTGTAGCCTCTTGGTGATCTAAAATCCATTGGAAAACAGGGTTCTGTTGACCATGTGTGAAACATGTGTTTAGTTTGGGTTTGAATCTATTGTAAGCTCGTGTTCGTTTGAGCTTTGACCCTTACTGAACCTACATTTCACTTTTATAGTATATGAGACCCGTGTTTTCAGTTTGTTGTTATGGGCTCTTGTTCATTAAGTTGTAACCAACTCGTGTTTGGTTGAGCTAGTGCTTATGCAAAGCCTGCATTTTGCCATAACCTGTACTGGAACTTGTGTTTCATGGAGCTTGTTTTGGGCTTGTGTTTGAGTTAAAATGGTATTCGAGTTTCATTTTGTTAAACCTAGCATTTCAGTTCTTATTACTATGAATAAATGGGATATTGGGTAATGTGGGACTATTTTGGAAGCATGTTTGTGGTTTTCGTGCTCGTGATTTATCCTTTGGATTGATTGGCTATCATTGGGAGCTCATATTCAGTACTGCACTTGTATTTTTGATACTTGTTTAACATTAAATTCTTGATTGATTCTTGGGTAACGTTTTAAATATGGTTCGAGTCTCCTTCATTATGAATATAAAATTTGAATGGGAACTGAACGTTACCCTAAAACCCTGATTAATCATTGAGTTGTCTTGAGCTGTAAGTGAAGTCTGGGCTTGTTAAGGAAACTTGAAATTTAGACTCTGTGATATGAGCTGACTTTTCCTTTATCAATATGTTCGATATGGATTTGCTATTGCTGGGTTTTCTTGTATCCTGTTAGTTGTTTAAGTTCTAAACTCTATTTTTTTTAGTTCAAACTATTTACTCTAAGAGATTTAGGAAGAGTGGTTGTCTGTTGTTATAAAGTTCTTTCAGACCGTAACTTTAAATGAATTTGTAGATGAACGGTTCATTCTTCTTTTCTATTTGTTCATTCTTTGAATTTGGCAATGGTATGTAATTTGGAGATAGTCTCTCTTTTTCAGTTTTCAAATGAAATTGTTGGTCTTCCTTGATTATTTCATTTGATGAAACCATGCAGGAAGAGGTTAGATGTCCCAGTTTGTGGAATAGGAAATGTAAATACTATTTGTCCTTAGTGAAGATTAATGTTGTATTCTAAGAAGATAGGATGGGAAATTATGATAGGATGAACTATGAAATTATGATAGTATGAACTATTGTTTTTAGTTGATACATTCAATTTAAACTTAAATGATAAGGCAGATATTGTGAAATATATTTGGTTCTTTTCTACAAAGGGAATTCATTTTTCTTAACGTATTTATTTTTCTTGTTATTGTTTCTTATGCTTTTATGTTGTTATATTAATTGTTTCATTAAAGCAGAGTTGTTTTAATGGGACAATTAGTTGAAAGCATGAAGTTTTAATGTTTGGTACTTATCATGCTCAGTTCTTTGAACTGACCCGTGCTAGCAATTTTTGCAGATGGATTCCGTAAGTGGTAAAAGAAGGAAAAACTTTTATGATACATTGGCTGGTTTAAGTTTGATTCCTTGTGAAGAATCCTTATTTCTTTCTTGGGTTGTAAATTTAAAAGAGAAATTGTATTCTTGTTGAAAGAAGACTATTGTATTGGCAATTTGCCTAAAAATGCATAGTATTGTAATTATATAAGTTTGCAAAGGTTAATGTAAAGTTGAAAACTTACTTGAATTGGATTTATAGACTTTTAGGTGTTACTATGAATGAATGGAATTATGTCTTGTTGATATTATTCATATTATTTTTATACTTAATTGATTATCCTTTGTTATGTTGGATAAAGGGAGTTAAGTTCAATCTCCCCTAATTAAGATACAACTTGATAAGTTGTAGAGTATGATGTTTTTAACTAAACAATTTTGTATGGTAATATGATGTAATAAAACATGTAATAAAACCAAAGAAATTGTAAAAGATAAAGAGGGTTGTTAAATCCTAAAATTTAACCATAAAGAGGAAGACTCTTCCTCTTTCAAATTGAATGTAAACAAAAGGAAAGGTGAAATTATTGTTAAATCATTAGACCTCATTTCAATGAAGTTTACTTAGGTAATCCTATGTGGTTACTACACCTTCTTGAATGGTTAAGATGCTTCTAATGGAACTTATGACATTGTTGTCCTATTTTTGGTTAACTGCTTATTAAGCCAATTGAATGAACTTAAAAAGAAATCTTAGGTAAGTTCTTAAATGGTTATTTGAATCTAATTTGGGAAAAGAACTTAAGGAGTGTGGATTTTTACGTCTCACAAGGATTTGTAAAATGAATCTTTAATCCACTAATTAACTGAATGTTAACATTCTCCTTGAAATATGTACATCTCGATGAGGCAGTTCAAGCGGATGTTGGCACACACCGTCTGTAGAACTGTACCTTTGAGAAGACTATGGTCTTCTCGAAGATACAGTATTGCAGTTGACATGTGGCAACACCCTTCTGCATTTGACCATCCAGACCTACATATGTTGGGGACTTGTACTTGGTTTCCTTCTGGACTGAATTAGAAACATGATCTAGTTTAGGGGATGACTCTCACTAACTATGGGTAAGTAGGCACATTCAATCAACTTAGGTCAATTGAATATGTCTAAATACCCTTAGTTAACGTGAGTGATCCAATATACTATATCATGTCACTAATCTGGGTTAGGATAAAATCTTGGACAAGTGGACTGACAGAAGTCAGTAAAGACCATTCTAGATAACAGAAGAGTGAGGTGAAGGATGTATTCCATTGACGTGTATTCCATCTAGGAATAATCACATAGACAATATGTTGAAAATCTTTGGCCAAAGTATTGCAAGCTGTTGGTTGCGTTGTCCTGTATCACCTAGTTTAGTAGAACGTGATGTCGGATGAATATTGGTAACAAATATTTAGATAGGTTCTTTAAATAGGTCACTCGGAACCCAGATTAGGGTAAGTAACCAAGTATACATAGTATACACTTTGTGTTCAGATTAACATGAGAGATCGGATTGAATCTGAGTCATGAAATGAGAGATTGGAAGATACCGAGTCATTATAGTTGCATATGGTTATCTGTTATGAGATTGATTGGCATAGAATGTGTGTTCTAAATGATGTATTATTTAGAACAGAGAACATGGCTTCAAAAAAAGAATCCTCATGTCTATGTCTAAGCTCTCTACAATGTACCCTATAATATTATAATAAGTCTTATTCACCATTTTATGCACTATATGTAACCATCACTTGTTATATTTTGTCCACCTCTTCGAGGAACCAAATTTGTAACCAATTAACCACACCACTACCCTTGTATTTAGATCATCTATCTGTGTACCATTGAAAGATTGACCCACATTTTGTAGTGGAATGCGGTGGATTTCACCTCTACTCCCTAATCATTTGATAAATCACCTACAATTTTTGAACCAGAGTCACACAAACCTATGAATTTACCAACCAACTTCACTATAATCCTCATCCTTCTCCCTGTAAAGTAAAGGAAATCCTCGTGCATGCGTGACATCAGTCACTAGTACAAGTGGTTAGGATTTCAAAATAACAAAAGATCATAAAGTTTCATAACTCTGATGCTTTCCAATAATTTGTGTACTAAATTTTACAGAACCCTATGCTCATCTATTGTCCTCCTATTAGTCTTTCGAACAATATCTGCATTGATATCTTTGAGGGTTTTCTCAGTACTATGATTAAAGTCACTAATATTGCATTGGGGTGACTGCAACATCCACAACCTTCCTTCAATCACCTCTTCTGGGTACTGCATCTTGAAAAACCACCCATGTGATTCTTCCTCAGTTTCCTTCTCAACAACCAGATCTCTCCTTAGTGTCATTACTCTTCTCAATTAATAGATACACTCTATAAACTACAAAATTTCTAGTACCTTACCCTTGCATGCCTCAAACTCAATGGGTCCCTTCAATTCCCCGTGACCTAGTGTGCCTTAGCCACAACTCTACCTCTGTAAAACCATAACTACATGAACCTATCTTCCTCACTCACTTGATAAACTCAAACACACCTGTATGTAGAGTTCTCTCAATGTCGTGCCATGAGTTCACTTGGTTCGCCATTTAATATCTGTTAATGCCATGCCATGAGTTCACTTGGTTTGCCATTTAATATCTTGTTATTTGCACTATGCACTCCATCAAACTTCTCAATTGTGATATCTCAAAGGATGTTAGGTAACAATAATATTGAAAACACAAACCCTTATTGGTTTTTCAAAATTCCCTACATTAATTTATCCTCAACCACCATGGTACGTGGCATTAAATCCACTTCTTCACTCTTCCATGCATTTCATGGTATCCTTCCAAGCCTAACTCTTCCACACCTCATTCATAACATTCTGGCATGCCCACTACTTCTCGACCATAGATCTCTTCTCACATGCCTTCATGCGCCAAAGTACAAAACCTCTGTGCCTAATATCAAGTAGTTTCCAATACTATATCCTACCTCACATTACAATGTTAATCCACCCATCTATGCATGGTCTTTAATATGAGAAAAATAGAAAATTTCATGGAATTTTTCTCCAAAACCATCTTCACTCTGAGCTCTTGTAATGTTACAATGCACAACAATCTGCAATAAGACACCGGTCACTTTCCCATCCACCCTACACTAAAATTATGTGTGGTCCTTTGCACATGAAATCACTTAGGTAGTAATAAGCTACTGGGATGCAAGTGCACTTATTAAAACAAAACACTGAAATAAATTGATAAAGCATAACAATGATGAAAAGAAACACATATAAATGGAATACATTAAAAGAAACATAATATAACTGACAATACTGACTTATTACAAAAACCAAGAAGACTTATTTATAATAGGGTTTCATCCTACTCCCGTTGAAATAACCAAGCAACCATGTTCCATCCAGGGACTTCAATTAACAATCTTCTGAATCAAGTATATATGTCACCACATACAGTCCCAACCAATGCACCTTCAATTTTACAAGGTGGCACAAAAACTTGGAGTCATAAAGAATAATCATCTGTCTAAATTCAAATTTTTTATTCTTAATGTGCCTATCATTCCATGCCTTTTACTTGGCCTTTTTTATCTTCTGGATCCATCATACAATGGTGCGTCACTCATCTAACTGCATTTACTTGTCAATGACCTCTTCAAGTGCTTGTTCATCATCGAGTCCACCTACATGTGCAATACATAGGAAGGATAACATAAATTCCAATGGTAAAACATCCTGCATGCTAAACAATAACTGAAAAGTTGTGGTCCTTTTCAATATCTTATAGGTTATCATGTATGCCCATAGTATGACATAGACTTTATCATCCCAATATTTCTTTCCAACATCACAGATATTTTTTTATGTATGTCCCAATATCTTATTGAAATTCTCAATAGTTCCATTATCTTGCGGGTAATATGGCATTGTCTTATGATGCGCCACCATAAATATTTCTAATAATACCCCGATTGTATCATTTAAAAATTGTGTACCCTTATCACTTGTTAAGCTCAAGGGTCATCCATACCTACTGATAATGTTTTCCCATAAGAACCTTGCTGTTGTAGCTACCATGTTATCCTTTGTAGGTGTCACTTTCACTAACCTAGTCAGATAATCTATGTATGTAATAATATAGCATGACCTAGTCCTATGCACCGGTGGGAAAATAAGTCCCACAAAGTCAATTTCCCATTTCTCAAAAGGTTTTGCACTTTTTATAGGCCTTAAAGGAATTTCATCTATATGCCTAGGCTTCCCAAGATGTTGACAATGTTCACACACCTTGACACACTCTATACAATCCTTGTATATTGTTTCCCATTAAAGGTCAACTAGTGAAATATTACACATGGTAGCATTACCTACATAATGTCCACTAAAAATTCCGTCACGAGCTTCCTCTATAATAGCTTCACTCTTATGCTCAAGTACACATTGGTGCAAAACCTCATCCTGACCTAGCTTGTATAAATCCCCACTGATTAACATATAAGGTGTGATGCGTATGGTGAGTTGTTTCTTCTCTAAACTCTTCATCCCTTTAGGTGCCACACTAGTGTACAGAGAGAAAACAATATCTTCTGAGTAAGAGGGTGTACAGTTCAATCTAAATAGATGTGCATCCAAAATTATGTCCTCAATGCTCTGTGTGTCCTCACCTGAGTTAATCCTTGACAAATGATCTGGTCCAGAATTCCTCTTTCATAGATTTACCACCACAATAAAGTCAAATTCATGAAATAAGAGAATCCAAGGACATATGAGCCCCTGTAAAATGGGATTATCAACCAAGTACTTAGACTTCATGTGATATGTATAAAATATAAAAGGATTTCCAACAAGTACTATCTAAACTTGTGTAGAGCATAAGTCATAAACAAATCTTGTATAATTGTACTCAATTGGTGTCGAATTCCCACTCACAAAATAGATAGGATGATAAAAAATGCCATCACTAGGTTGTGCTAACACGATGCCAATGGGCAAGCCAGAGGCATCAACATGTACATGAAACAACTTATCCTAAGAAGGAAATTGTAAAATGGGAGCAGAAGTAAGTCTTTCCTTTAATGCCTCAAAATTTGTCTAATGCACCTCATCGTAATGAAAATTTCCCTTGATTTTCAATAATTCCTCCAAGGGTGTGGAAATATTAGCTTACCCCTTGATGAAATTTCTATAATAACCTGTATGTCCTAAGAACCCGCGCACCTTTCTCTAATTAGAAAGCTCCTCCAAACCCAAGATAATTGCAACCTTAGCAAGATCTACCAATAAACCTTCCTTATATATAATATGTCCCAACAGAGTCCTAAAGGATGTAGTGAAGATACAATTATTAATGTTCAAAGAGATGCTTAGCTTCCTACATCTCTCAAACATGAGTCTCAAGTTGTCACAATGATATTTTAACAACCCATATATAGTTTAATCATCTAAGTAAACCTGTAAAAATTTGTGTATAAAGTATGCAAATACTTACACAACAATGCACAAAAATACTATAGACGCATTCTTCAACCCAAAAGGTATTACCATGTATGTAAAACTTCCCCATTCAGTTGTGAAATTTGTCTTTTCTTGATCTTCCTTAGCAATGCACACATAATGATAACCATAGAATCCATCTGTAAATGAGTACATTTCACACCCTACAACACCTTCCAAGATCTCCTTTGTAAAAGGTGTGGGAAAAATATCCATGACACAAACAACATTCAATTATCTATAGTCCACACAAATCCTTATCTTACCATCTTTCTGTATACTTATCACCATGGGGCTAATCCACTATGATTCCTCAATGGGCTCAATGATTCTAGATTTCAAAATATTATCAATCTCTTCCTTAACTTTGATGCTTAGATTAATATTCATCTTATAAGGTCTCTTCCTAACTGGGTGCACACCTTCCTTTAACTTGATCCTTATCTCACCCAAAGAGGGGTACACTCCTTTAAACTCATGATAGCCTCATAGAAATAAATCTTGCAAGTCGTGCAATAACTCAATTATCTTTGACACCTCTTATTCAGACCAATAGTCACCAATAATGAAATCTTTAGGTTATGTATTTGTCTTAATGTTGAGCTTCTTCATTTTCATAGGTTCATGATAATCACATGCCTTCTCATCAACAATATCCAAGACCTCGCATGTACCTATAATGTGGTCAAAATCTTGATTGTCTACTTCTTCATCATCAATCATATAAACCAACTTACCCTTTTCTTTATCCATCCAAGTGCACCCAAGTTGTTCCTCATTTGTCTCTTCTACTTCAAAGCACACCTCCAAGGATAAATCTCCAAACATATATAACAAGAGTTCCTTATATTTTGCACTATCCACCATTATAAGGAGATTTATGATCTGTAATGCTTCATTCACTGGGAGTTTAGCAGAAAATTAATCAAAGGTATGAATCATCCCTAAGGTCATCTCCTACTAGTTAACTATTTCTCTTGTTAACTATGCATGCACATACCATGCGAACACATAACCACTTAGAGTGGCATAGAACTTATGTACCCAGAGTGATGGTGGAAATACCTCCTGCCCCTCTGTCTAGAGTCTCTCACACTCCTAAACATGATGTGAAGCGGAATCCCTCCCATGGTATTCAAAAATCTGTTAAGGTACATTATTTTTTCTTGAATGAGGTGTGTTCCTTTGATTGTTGAAGATCATGCTTGCCACAGATAAATCATTTCTGCTCTTGGATTCATTAGACTGAAATGATATGGTTTGTAAAGAATCCATTTTCACATTTGGTAATAATGGTTAAAAACTTATCTCTTTTAACTGACTCATCCTTGGATCAATTCCATTGATCCAAGGAATGTTTTTAATATCCTTACCTGGTCTAAATGGAAAACTATGATTCAAATTTTGAGGGACGTAACATACTGAACTTTTGTATGTTTACAAATTCTTTATTGTCTTGTAAGATCATTCCTGCATTCTGTTGTATGTTTTGTGTTCAGATCTTCTTGATTGATCTCATTGGGACACTTATGGCATTAAGTGAAATGAGGCCTACTTCCAAACTATTGAGGAACAATCTAAGTCCTAGACCTAAGAGATCTATCCTAGTGGGATTCTAAACTAAGGTAGATGTATCTATTTTTCTAGCTATGTCTACTGTATTCGTGAAAACATCCTTTCCTAAGTTGCATGCTCTAAATTGAGGGAACCACCTAAGGTGATGCTAGGTATTTTTCTAATCTAATACCTAATGCTATATGGTTTTCATATATGACCTAGCCTAAGGTGGTAATTACTTATTGAAATGATTTTAAACCTAAGGTTATTATTTCTAAACTAGCCTAAGGTCTTATCCTAAGCTAATGGTACCTATCCTAAACTAATGAAGTGTGGAAAGGGGGCCTAAGGGTCGTATGGAAAATGAGAGGCTAGGTGGTGGTTCCTAAGCTGTTTATGAGATTTGATTTTTGTATTAAATTCCAGTGAACTTCTAAATTAGGTGGAAGCATGAAAACTTGGCAGAACCTACGTGGAGTCTTCACTAAAGTTATCAATGCATGTAAAATTCGAATTAGGATTTTCCAATTCTAGATGGTGGTGGCATGGAGAGATAGGTGGGAATGTGAGAGTAAATGGCATTAATGAATCTTGATTTTCATGAGCAAATCATCTTGGAAACAATGTGGGAGGATTTTTTGGAGGTTGTTTGGTCTTGCATGCTTTGTGATTTTTTCTCTACATGGAGCTATCTGGTTCTTCGAACCAATAGTTTGATTTTCACTTTGTGGATATTTTTTGTTTCTCTGGTCTATTTTTGATTCAAGGAAATTATATGAGGCATTGGGGAAAGAGATGTTTTTTTGTTGATCTTTCTTGGAGGAGAAGAAGAGTTGGAAGCTCGGCTGGAAGTCTCCTTCGAATTGGCAAAAGCACTATCAGGAATGATAGGATCTACCCATTAAGATTCTTGCTTTTCTCTAAATGTTTCATTAAAATAACTCTGATCTCATGAGATAAATGGTTACTTGTATTTTTCTGGTTATTTACTTCATGTTGATGGAATCTCTGTGATTTTTGGATATGAATCCATTGCATGATAATATTGGTTTTGGTTGTTTTCTCTCTGAGTAAGTTCAATGGTGAAATGCATATAGAACTTTCGAGACTTTTGTGTTTTGATTAGAACTTTCATTCTGGACTGTCTGCTAGGAAAAGAGCTTGAGTAAATGGTTTTTGGTTTGAGTTTTGGAACTAGAAATCTCGTTTGAAATTGAGTTTGAAAAGTTGTATTATTTCTCTTCAGTCTGTATGGATATATATTAAATGTATTCTAAGAACTCGAACTTGTGTGGAATCGTGTTATGGAGGTCTTGTTTCCCGTTATTTTAATTGAATGTATCTGTTTTGGGTAACCTATGTTATTTTAACTAACTATCTTTGAATATTTTGAAGGATGGGTGCATGAACTTTTATAAAACTGTATCTTGTTTGTGAGGATATAGTACCTTTAGTTCAGGATTGTATTGTATAGTTTGTTCTTCATTATGAACTCAAACTTTATGTTTCTTTTGTATGAAGCTATGTAAGTTCTTGTAAGTTGGAATCATTGCTACAGTTTGAATTCATGAGGAATAAAGAACAATTTTTGACTACAAACTCAATGTTGTGTTTTTGTACTCTCTATTAGATCCTTTTGAATGGATTTTTTGGGTTTTAAAAGTTAAAGGAGTTGAATACTCTTTTAAACTATATCTTGTTTTGTTAAGATTTAGTACTTTTGCTTCGGGACTGTATTGTATACTTTACTCTACAGTATGAACTCAAACTTGTGTTAAAATAAGATGAATAGATGAATGTGGATTTGGAATTGTATGCATCCTAGATTTCTATTTTTATATGAATTGGGTTAGTATTGGTATTTGATGTTACTAATACGGTTTGAGTTTGTAAGGAAAATAGAAGTAATGTTTTCTTTAAACTTCACGTTTGGTTTTGTATTCTCTTTTGGAACTTCCAAAAGAACTTTTGGGTTTTTAAATGGGATTTGGAATTCAATTAATAAAACAATGGTGAATGAATTCTAGGTTTAGATCCTTTCTATTGAGTTTCCTTTAAATTTTGGGAAGTTAAGTTCTGTTTGCTCAAACTACTCTGTAGATCAACTCTCTTCCATGTTGTAGAGTGTTTATCATCCTAGGCCTGTTCAACTTCTTGAGTTCGGATCTCTTCCCTTTTGATCGTGGATGAGGTAATGAGAACTCACTCTCCAGAACTGGTTACTTCTTTGTGGTTGTTTAATTAAACTTGTTACTAGTTGACTGTGGAAAGTTCTTGGGAATAGTAGAATGTTTAGGAAACTTTTGGGACTGTCACTTTTGGTACAGGGGAAAAACCAAACCGTCCCCATTTGATCTTTCTTGATCTCAGCTAATTTGTATAGAATCAATTGTCGTGTCGATTCGGGAAGTGTACAGCTGAGCCTGTCCTGTAGAAGGGAAAACGTAATCAATTCTTGTCTGACTATTTTGATTGGCTGAGTCATGTATTATTAGGAAATTGTTTTCTGAGGGACTCCTCTCTGTGCACTCAATAGTAAGTATGATCCATTCTTGGATGGACACGAGTAAGAAATAATCCTTTCATAAGGCTTACCTTGTTTTATGGAACGTATGGCCACTGACTGATATCTCCAATAATGTAGAATAATACATAAGAGTTGCAAGTGAGATGATGATTGTTTTGTTTCTCTCCCTTCTCGGATTGGTTTGGGATTCTTGTTAACGGTTGTTGTCTCTTGCATGGTGAATCATTTTATTAGTCCCCTTGACTGATACAATTATGTAGGTACTCGATTATGTACTTTCTGAACTTGATTTCTATCTCTTAGATGAATGGTGAATTGTGGATAGTCCGTATTGATTCTTCTTCTTATTTATTTAAGTTGTAGGATGAATCATCCTAAATATGTACTATGCTGAAATGAACTTGTCTGTACATGATTCTAGAAACTTGGTAAAACGAAAATAAGGTATTTGATTATGAAAGTAACTCTTTTTGTTATGTAGTAAAGTTAAATTATGTATTTCAAATTCAGAAAGAATTATGAAATGATTAAATGACAAGGGTTGTTGTTTGATATAAATAAGTAATTGTTTGGGATAGTACTTACCTGGTATAATGCAATAGTTGCTGATTATATTATGATCTTTTCTTAAAAGTGAATTCTGATTTATTATTTGTACTTCTTTTATGGTTGTTATTACTTATGCTTATTTGTATGATACATTAATTGTTTCATTAAATTAGAGTTGTTTTAATGGAACAATTAGTGGAATGCATTTCGTTTTAATGTTTAGTGCTTATCATGCTCAGTTCAATGAACTGACCCGTGCTAGTAATTTTTGCAGATGGACTTCGTAAGTGATAAAATAAGGAAAAAACTTTTATGATGTATTGGCTGATGTAAAGTTTGTCTCTTTTGTAAAGAATTTTGATTCATTCATGAGTTGTATTGAAAAATAAAAGTTGTATTCTTCTATGATCTTAATGTTGTTTGACATGCAGTATGCTTGAAATGCATAGTCTTGTAAAGTGTATATTTTTATCATGATGAATTGAAAGGTTTAGAGAATGACTCCAAATTTTTGTGTGAATTCTCTTGTACTTTTTATGAAGGAAAATTGGAATTTATCTTGTGGATATTCTTCATAACTATTTATATACTTATTACTATTATCATTTAATAAGTTGGATTAAGGGAATAGTTTAATCTCCCCTTACTAAACTACAACTTACTAAGTTGCATAAGATGTTGTTCTCTATCTAAACAATTATAGTATAAATATGGAATGTGTATTGGACATAAAATTAAACTATATGAATTGTGAAAGATAAAAAGGGTATGATAACCCTAACATTTAATCATGTAGAGGAAGACTCTTCCTCTTTCAGAAGAATGTAAAACAAAAGGAATGGTGTTTATGATCGTTAATCATTGTACTTCATTTCCATGAAGTCTACTCTAGCTGAACCTATGTGGACGCTACACCATCTTGAATAGTTAATATATATTAAGTTAACCTTATGATGTTTTCTTCCCTATTTTTGGATAACTGCTTGTTATGCCGAGTTAATGAACATAAAAGCAATCATGAGTTAATGAAGTTCTTAATATTAATCAGATTAATTATGGAAGAAGAATTTAATGAATGTTGGAATTAGGGTTTTGTAAGGTTGCTGCAATCTGAATCTTAATCCAAATTTAATTATGAGTTAATGACCACCAAGGGGTATGTACATTGTGATGAAGTAGTTCTAACGGATGTTGGCACACACCAACTACAGGACTGTACCTTTGAGAAGACTAAGGGCTTCTTGAGGATACAGTGTTGCAGTTGACATGTGGCAACACCCTTCCGTAATTGTTCATCTAGATCTACACACATCTGGACTTGAACTTAGTTTCTCTCTAGGTCAAGCTAGTAACATGATTAGAATAGGAAGTAGCTTTCAATGACTCAGGGTACCTAGGCACATTCAGTCGACTTAGGTTGGTCGAGTATGCCCATATACCCTAAGTCATCGTGAGCGTCTACCTATAACAATTATGTTGCTAACTTGGGTTAGGTTCAAACCTTGGGCAAGTGGAATGACAGAAGTCAGTAAAGACCATTGTAGATAACAGTAGAGTGATGTGAAGGATGTATTCCAAATTGACGAGTATGTCATCTAGGAATAGTAACATGAACAGTATGTTGGAAATATTTGGCCAAATTATCGCAAGATGTTGGTTGCATTGTACTATGTCACCTAGTTTAAAGAAACGTGATGTCAGATGAATATTGGTAACAAATATTTAGATAGGTTCTTTAAACAGATCACTTAGTACCTGAAATAGGGTAGGAAAACCAAGTATACGTAGTATACATAAAGTATTATATACTTAAAGAAAAACATGAGAGATCAGTTAGAAACCAAGTCATGAAATGAGAGATCGGTAATTTACCGAGTCATTTACATCTGCATATGGTTATCTATTATGAGATTGATTGGCATGGAATGTGTGTTCTAAATGATGTTTTATTTAGAACAGATAACATTGTGTAAAAAAAATAATTCCCTTGTTTCTAAAGTCTAAAAATGGGAATGTTACATCTTGGTATCAGAGCTTAAGGTTGCAGCTCTTGGACCTATTATGTCCATAATATGATAAAAATAAATTTTTCTTGTTAACAGAAAATGGTTAGAACAAGAGGAAATGTTGCAAATAATCCTCCACTTTAGGAAGGAGCAACAACTACCCAAAAACTTGATGAGATCCTTGATTCCCTATTGGACACAAGGGATCATTTGGTTGTACTTGAACAACAAGTAATGGGTAATGAGGAGGAAGAAGATGTTGGTAATAATAATCAGCCACCTCCTGAGGACAACACCAATTTAGGTGTTGATAATAAAAATGTGAACATACTTGATCAGCCTAAAAACAAAAAGGCTAGGCTGGCAGCTGAACTCATTAATGATATAAAAAGGATAAGTCCACCCAAGTTTGATGGCACCACATTAGGAGATGGAGCTAAGAATTGGCTTAGTGAAATGGAGAAGTACTTTGCAATAAGGAATTTCTCAGAAGAAACAAAGTCAATCTGGGGAGCATATCAGCTTTCCCATGAGGCATCTTCATGGTGGGACAGACGTAAGGATGAGTTGAATATTGATGAAACTAATATCACATGGGATCAATTTAAATGTTACTTTAGGAAAAATTGGCTACCACAACTTTATTATGATAAGAAAATGACCAAATTCTAGAACTTAACTCAAGGAAAGCTAACTGTAACTGAGTATTGGGAGTGGTTTACTAAACTCCTTAAGTATGTACCTCAGTATCAAACTGAAGAGAATTTTAGGATACAAAAATTCATCATGGGATTGAATCCCATTATAGGAGGAGAGGTGGATGTTCACAGCCCAACCATGATGGAAGGGGTTGTTGAAAAATCCATAAGGCAGGAACAAAAATTAAAGGCAATTTCTGCTCATAAAGAGGAAGTAAGGAAGAAAGTCCATAACTCCTCTTCATCATCTCTTGCACCTAAGAAAGGACCATGGAAGAAATTTGGAATGAAAAGTAAGTTTTCAGCTGATAATAATAAGAAAACAACAACAAATAAGTCTGCTAGAAATGCATGAAACAACTTTTTCAAGAATAATAATAACGAACAAGAGTCCTATGGAGGTCAGAATGATAACTCTAAGGCTGGAAATAAATATGAGCCTAGAAAGGGACTTGTATGAGGCTATTATAATTGTGGAAAAGATCATTACACAAATAAATTTCCTCTAAAAAAAGGATGATCATAATCAGCAACACAAGATACATGTTGCAGTAGCTGACAAATAGGCTGAAAAATAGGCCATGCCCATAGAAGTTCCAAGTAAGTTATTTGGCATACCTATAACTATTATTTTTGATACCAGAGCTACTGAATTTTTTATTTCTAGTAAATTAGCATAAAAAACTAAAAAGAAAAGTTGGAAACATGGATAAAACATGGACTGTACATTATGGAAACAATGTTGTTCATACAGTTAGTATGTGTCTTTTTGGAGCAGTCCTTGACTTACCTAGTTTTTCCACTAAAGTTGATCTTTATGTCACACCTTTGGGGTATTATGATGTAATTATAGGTGTTAATTGGTTAGCTGAACATAAAGCACAAGTGGATTGTTTTGAAAAACATATTAGTTGTTTAGATGACCTGCAGAAAACAAAAAAGATTCAGGGTGTGAAACGTGAGATTTCTGTTAGGAAATTGTTAGCTATGTAACTTAAAAAGACCAAAAATAAAGGTTGTATCTTATGTATAGTAAATATTTCAGAACCTGCTGAGGATAATAGTGATGTCATGGAATGATATCCACTGTTACAGAACTTCAATGATGTGTTTTTGGAAGAGTTACCAGGTCTTCCACCCAAAAGGCAATTTGACTTCACAATTGAAATCAAGCTTGGAACTGAGCCTATTTCTAAGGCACCATATCGAATGAATACTATAGAATTAGTAGAGATTAAATCACAATTGCAAGAACTTTTGTCTAAAGGTTTGATTAGACCGAGTGTTTCACCTTGGGGAACACTGGTAATTTTTGTGAAAAAGAAAGATGGAACACTTAGATTGTGCATTGATTACAGAATGTTAAACAAAGCAACAATCAAAAATAGATATCCACTCCCTAGAATTGATGATCTATTTGATCAGATGCATAGAGAATCGATATATTCTAAGATAGATCTTTGATCTAGATATCATCAATTACGGATTAAGGATGAGGACATTCATAAAACAACTTTTAGAACAAGGTATGGACATTATGAGTTCACAGTTTTACCTTTTGGATTAACTAATGCACCTATAGAATTTATGAATTTAATGAATAATATCTTTCAAGAATACTTGGGCAAATTTGTGCTTGTATTCTTAGATGACATTCGCATATATTCTAAAAGTATTGAGGAACACCATGAGCATTTGAAGATAGTTTTGGAAATTTTGAGAAAGAGACGGTTATATGGTAAGCTATCTAAATATTCTTTCTATGATATAAAAGTGCACTATTTGGGACATGTAATAAGTAAGAATGGAATTTTTGTAGATCCTTCTAAAATTATAGCTATAATCTGAGTGGCCTGCACTAAAGAATGTACATGAAGTTAGAAGCTTCATGGGTCTTGTTGGTTACTATAGAAAATTTGTAAAAAACTTTTCTAAAGTGGCTGCACCAATAAATTCATTGCAGAAAAAGGATAAGAAGTTTGTTTAGAATGAGAAATGTGAATCCGCATTCAAAAATTTGAAGGATCAGTTAACATCAACACCTATTCTAGTGGTACCAGACCCTAATGGAGACTTTACTATTGTAACAGATGCATCTAGGGAAGGTCTAGGTGGAATTTTGTTACAAAATGATTGTGTCATAGGAAAGTAGAAAACTAAAGTTACATGTTGAATTATGCTCCACATGATTTAGAATGCCATTATTCATGTACATTATCCTTGGTAAACTTTTGAATTAAAAATTGATCATCTTGGGAAAGTATATTTTCACTGCCAAATCTAAATTATGGTTAGAGTTTTTGTCTCAATATGATTTTGACATAAATTACATCAAAGGTAAGGAAGCACATGCTCTAAGTTAGGAAGCACATTTTTGCTCTTATTACATTAAGAACTTAGTTTAAGGATGAAATAAAAAGTGTTGTGGAATTTGATTCTTACTTTCAGCATGTAAAAACAATGCTTGCTGCAAATCCAAATGATGTGAGGTATAAAGGTTTTCACTTTGAAAATGAAGGAATCTTAAGATTTGAAAACAAAGTATACATACCTTCGCTAAATGATTTAAGAAAGAAATTGTTAGCAGAATTTCACAATTCACCTTTCTCTAGACACCCAGGTATTACAAAGATGCTTGTTGATATAAGACTACAATATTTCTGGAAAGGGATGAAAAATGACATTATTAATTTTGTGACACATTTTTTGGAATGTCAACGTGGTAAAGCTGAAAATATGCATCTAGCCAAGTTTATTGTATCCTCATATCATATTGCAGTACAAATGGCAAGTAATAAGCATGAATTTTGTACAAGGGTTTCCTATGTCAAGAAATAAACATGATGTTATTTTGGTAGTTGTTGATAAACTAACAAAAGTAGCACATTTTATTACTTGTAATCTAAAGAATGATTCTCCTATTTTGGAAAAGAGGTTTGTAAATGAAATTTTCAGATTACATAGAGTACTTGAATTAATCATATCTGATAGAGATTCTAGAATGACTTCAAGGTTTTGGCATACACTTAGTGTAGCTCTAGGAACTAAGCTGACTTTCAGTTCTGTGCATCATCTAGAAACAGATGGACATACTGAAAGAGTTAATCAAGTTTTAGAGGATATGTTATGAATGTATTATATGGATTAGTAGTATAAATGGGAAGAGTACCTTCCACTAGTTGATTTTTCTTATAATAACACATATCATGCCTCTCTTAAGATGGCACCTTTCAGAAGAAAAGAACTATATAGAGAGGAAGAAAATGCTGAACCCCCATTAATTGGGACAACATTGAGGATAGAGAGGTAATTGGACCTGAAATCCTTACCGAAATGAAACAAAAGTTAAAATTATTCGTGAACACTTGAAAGAAGCAGCAGATAGGAAAAAGAGTTATGTTGATTTAATAGTGGGTTGATAGGAAATTTGAACTTGGTGAGAAGGTATTTCTTTGGGAACTTTGAAACTTTGGGTTAAAAAAAAGAGTTCTATAACTTTCAGCAAGGCTGCCAAGTTATCACCTCATTACGTGGGACCTTTTGAAATAGTTGAAGTAATCAACCCTGTAGCTTACCATTTAGCATTACCTCCTACTTTGTCATGAATGCATGATGTTTTCCACATTTCTTTTCTTAAGAAATATGTTTTAGATTTATCACATGTGTTAAATTGGAATTCCTTACAGGTCCAAGACCCAGGAATAATCGTGGTTAAACCCATATGAGTGCTGGAAACTCACCAATTGCATTTAAGAAATCATGAAATAAGTCAATGTAAGGTCCAAAGGGACCAGTTTAACAAAGAAAGTGCAACCTGGGAAAACCTGGAAGATATGAAAACTTCTTTTCCATACTTATTTGAACAGAATTGATTCTAATGATTGATAAAAATTTGTGATTTTATCTTTATATAACAATAAGTATGCCAATTTTGGGTAGATAACTATTTATTTTAAATAAATAGCTATGTGAATGATGATTTTTGGAACTTTAAAATTATGATATTGTTGCAAACATATGATAAGAAAGTGAATAAATTGATTGTTCTTAATGCAAATGGTCAAAATAAGATAATCATAAGGATGATGATTATTTTTAGGAGGGAAGTATGTAACACCTTTGACAAACTGTTATATCTTTATTTTGCATTGCAAGCATTGACATGTGATTCTCTTGAATCAGGTGTGTTCATTTGATTGTTGAAGATCATGCTTGCCACAAATAAATCATTTCTACTCTTGGATTCATTAGACTGAAATGATATGGTTTGCAAAGAATCCATTTTCACATTTGGTAATAATGGTTGCAAACTTATCTCTTTTAAGTAAATCATCCTTGAATCAATTCCATTGATCTAAGGAATATTTTAAATCTCCTTACCTAGTCTGAATGGTATACAGACATTTAAAGGTTGAGAGACGTAACAGACTGAAATTTTGTATGTTTACAAATTCTTTATTGTCTTGTAAGATCGTTCCTACATTCTATTGTATGTTTTTTACTTGGATATTCTAGATTGATCTCAGAGGGATGCTTATGGTGTTAAGTGAAATGAGGCCTACTTCAGGACTATTGAGGAGGAATATAAGTCCTAGAATTAATAGATCTATCCTAACGTGATTCTAAACTAAGGTGGATGTATCTATTTTTATAGCTATGTCTATTGTATTCGGGACAACATCCTTTCCTAAGTTGCATGTTCTAAATTGAGGGAACCACCTAAGGTGATACTGGGTCTTTTTCTAATCTAATACCTAATCTTATATGGTTGTGAGCTATGACATAATCTAAGGTGGAAATTACTTATTGAAATTATTTTAAACCTAAGGTTATTATTTCTAAACTAGCCTAAGGTCTTATCCTAAGCTAATGGTACCTATCCTAAACTAATGAAGTGTGGAAAGGGGACCTAAGGGTCACATGGAAAATGGGAGGCTAGGTGGTGGTTCCTAAGCTATTTATGAGATTTGATTTTTGTATTAAAAGCTAGTGAATTACCAAATTAGGCAGAAGCATAAAAAGTTAGCAAAACCTACGTGGATTCTTCAATAAAGTTATCAATGCATGCAAAAGTTGAATTACGAATTACCAATTTTGAATGACAGTGGCATGGAAAGATAGGTAGGAATGTGAGAGTAAATGGAATTAATGAATCTCAATTTTTGAGAAAACCATCTTGGAAACAATGTGGGTGTATTTTTTGGAGGTTTTTTTGGTCTTGCATGCTTTATGATTTTTTCTCTACATAGAGTTATTTGGTTCCTCGAACCAGAAGTTTGATTTTCACTTTGTGGCTATTTTTGGTTTCCCTAGTCTATTTTCAGATTCAAGGAAAGTATATGAGACATTGGGGAAAGAGATGTTTTTTTGTTGATCTTTCTTGGAGGAGAAGAAGCGTTGGAAGCTCGGTTGGAAGTCTCCCTCGAATTGGCAGAAGCACTATCAGGCATGATAGGCTCCACCCATTAAGATTTCTTGCTCTTCTCTAAATGTTTCATTAAAAATAACTCCGATCTCATGAGATAAATGGTTACTTGTCTTGTTCTAGTTATTTACTTCATGTTAATGGAATCTCTGTGATTTTTGGATATGAATCCATTGTATGATAATATTGGTTTTGGTTGGTTTCTCTCTGAGTAAGGTTAATGGTGAAATGCATATAGAACTTTTGAGGCTTTTGTGTTTTGATTAGAACTTGCATTCTAGACTGTCTTCCTAGAAAAGAGCTTGAGTAAATGGTTTTTGGTTAGATTTCAAACTGGAAGTCTCTTTAGAAATATTTTCTTTGATGCATCTTGAGTTTGAAAAATTTATAGTACTCTTGTCTCGGACTGTATTGTTTACTTTGAAGATGAACTTGCATGAAAATTTGTAAAGATATCTTGTTTTCCATCTATTCTAGGTAACCCACATCATTTTTAATTGAAAGTCTTGGTTTGTTTTGAAAGATATGGGATTATCATTTTTAAAAAACTGTAGCTTGGTTTGGGAAGATAGTACTTTTGTTCGAATTCGTTTCTTTTTGGTATGGAGCTATGTAAGAACTTGTAGTTGGAATCATGGCTACAATTCAAATTCGTGAGGAATAAAGAACAATGTTTGACTTTAAACTTAGTGTTGTGTTTTTGTATTCTCTTTGAGATCCTTTTGAATCAATTTCAAAAGAGAAAGGAGTTGAATAATCTTATAAACTGTATCTTGTTTTGCTAATATTTAGTACTGCTGCTTCGGGACTATATTGTATACTTTATTTTACAGTATGAACTTAAAATTGTGTTAAAAAAAATATGAATGGATGAATGTGGATTATGGCATTAGATGCGTCCTAATTTCTATTTGTATATGAATTGGTTTAGTTTTGTTATTGATGTTACTGATAAGGTTTGAGTTCGTAAGGAAAATAGAAGTAATGTTTTATTTAAACTTCATGTTTGGTTTTGTATTCTCTTTTGGAAATTTTGAAAGAACTTCTAATTTTAAATGGGATTTGCAATTAAATTAATAAAACAATGGTGAATATTGTCACCTAGTTTAAATAAATGTGATGTCAGATGAATACTGGTAACAAGTACTTATATAGGTTCTTTAAACAGATCACTCAGTACCCAGAATAGGGTAAGAAAACCAAGTATACGTAGTATACATAAAGTATTCTATACTTAAATACGAACATGAGAGATTGGTTAGAAACCAAGTCATGAAATGAGAGATCAATAGTTTACCGAGTCATTTTCAGCTACATATGGTTATTTGTTATGAGATTCATTAGCATGGAATGTGTGTTCTAAATAATGCTTTATTTAGAACAGAGAACATTGTGTAATTTGTTTTTTTCCATTGTTTTAAAGTCTTAAAATGGGAATGTTACATAATATTCTAACCATACATGGCATGATTATATGAGTAACTATCTTCTTGATCTCCCTTCCAACCATTTCATACGTTCTGTGCACCTAGTTATCATAGGAAATACTAGTTGTATCACTCATAGAATCAACATCATCTCATTGAATAACACCTTCCTTATATGGCTTGAGCACTTCAAGATCTCTAACTGTACACATGTATATCATGTTTAAATCTTCTTCACTCAAATGTTCTACATACGATACAACCTTCCCATCTTTCAGAGGAATAATCAAATGCTATTCTTTGTTCTCAAGACTGATATAACCTTTATTAAAGAACATATCAACATTATTCATGTAACACCAAGGGCACCCAAGAAAGGCTAGAAAACTATCTTCTTCCAAAAATGACAAGACCTCAATTTCCTAGTAAACGTGGCCCCTTGTATAGTAATAGTATCATCCTTCAATACTCTAATGGGCATGGCTTTAGTCCTGTTTTCCATATACAACACATTTGAAGATGGCTGTAATGGTGTTCTTTCCATCTGATTCCATGCATCCAAAGTGAGTAAATTCACTTCTACACCTATATCAATCAGTATATTACTCAACAACCATCCATTAACAACTACATTCAAGGTGATCTCTTTATCATAGTAAATACTGTGAGGAGCTAAGTTTGCATGCAATATCTATCTCTTATGTTCAACTTCAGTGTGTGGTACCTTCTCTATTAACCATTCCCCTAACAAAGAAATGTTGTTTTCTTGGTCAAACATCTTAGAAACCTCCTTTAAGTCATCAACATCTTCCTAAGGTAGCTCAATTACCTTCTCCTTCTCCAGATTTTGTGACTTCTCCTTCAAGCATTGTATATCACCCTACAAGTTTATAATAACCCCCATAGATTCTTGATAGTATTCCTTTTGATGAACATGATTTGAATACTTCATATTTATCACCTCTTACTTTGTAATAATATGTTTCTACTTCATAAATTCATGAGCGCATACAACCTCATCGCGTGTAGTCACCAACACAATTAGCATCTAAGGGTCAGGTTCTAAATTTGGCATCCAATGATCTTCCACAACACACTATACTCTAACTGTTCCCACGACCTTATCCTATTTTTTTATTTTCTCATATCCTCATACAAATACGGGCATTCCTCAAACTTGTGATTCTTTTTGCACCATGAGAAAATAATGTTATGAGGGCATTCATGCCTATAATAATAAAGGGATCTTGATGTAAAAAAAGTTCCACAGGAGAATTACCCTCTTCCACCACTATGACCATGACCTCTATATCCCCCATGATAACCTCTACCTCTATCACCTACATCAAAGCACCCTTCATTGTGATTATGATTATAATGTTCACCTTGTTCCTTAGAATTATTTGCAATATTGGTTTGACGTACACTAGTCTCAATAACCTCATGATTATGATCAACCAACCTATAATTATCCAAATCATGAGTGTTAGAATTACAAATCTTATAATAACAAGACACGTTCTTCTTGATCACGCGCTACAATAGGGGGCACCTACTTAAATCATGATCCAAGTGACATATCTCACAATCTAGCAACATGGCATGCAATGGTTTATGCGGGAAGCTATCTTTAGTATGTCCTTCCACCTCATAATTTTTACACCAAATACCACTACAAATTTCATGAGATGTTAAGTTTCCAAACTGTTTCACCATAAATGTAATCCACACCTCCAAAAATGGGATAACTCTAGTGTTTACACTTCTAACTTTCTTAGAGCACAGAGCTCCCTATAATTCCTCACATAGATCTGTAAAGGTCTAATGTGAGAGTTCCCTTCTAAAAAGTGTGATAAAAGCACCAAAAAACTACTGTGCATGTTGGTTAGGGTGAATATCATAAGATAACTTAGATAACATAGTTTTAAACTATGCATCATACTCTCTTACACTCTCATCCATGACCTTCTTAATGTCCTTCATCACACTAATTCTTTTATATTCAAAATTAGGTATATGAAATTATGCTAAAAAGGCATCACATATTGTGTTATAATCTACAACAGTCTAGTTTGGATCATACTTCATATACGAGCTAGGTGTGTGCCTTTGCAAAGTAGTAGCAAACTAACTTGCCTTATGCTTAGGAGATTCAATCCCCTTAGTGTGCCATATTATTTCACACATATGCACATGTTTAACTGCATCCTCAATACCTCTATACTTTGGTAGGTGAAGAGACATCTCGTAATAAAATTTCTCGGGTTAGTGTAGACTGTGCCCACAAGCTCTAGAATCTATATTACCTATATTATTCCCTCCACATCCATAACCACCAGATCCACTACATCTCGAACCAGCTGATATTCTTGATCCTCTCCCTATAGCATGCACTAGACTAGAGGATGTGATGCCTTGTGTTCCAATGGTTATAATAAATTTAACTCCCACAGTCTATGAATTCGTGTTATTTCCAGATGTATTACCAATGTTTTATGTGCCCACATTCTACCTTGAGGACATGCTAGAAAATATACTGCCAATAGGGCCACCAGACAAATAAGACTATGTGGCCATCTGAAACACTATTGTATTTGAAGGAAAATGAAAGCTACATGTCACTACTAAAATACCTACACTATCTTGATTATCAATAATTATCTCAAGAACTGGAACACCAAACACAAGGGCTAGGTCACTAGGTGGGATCAGATGTGAGGCCATAGATCTTAGTAATTTTTCCTTAGATGTTCTCTCATAAGAAGCTGAAGGGGACCTTCTACCACACTTTCCTAAGGATGGGAGAACTAGGTGCTTTGGCTCCATTTCTTCCACGTGATCTAAATTTCCTTCCTGAGCCATGTCTCTCCTCAACTCCAAAGACTCCTCAATGTCATGTCTCTTCATCAATTCCCTCTCTCGCACTTCATTATACTTAAGCCACTTTTTTATCTCTTCCTTTATACCACTAGGTCTTCCATATCTCACCACACCTACTCCTACCCATGCATATAATAGGGTTTATATAGTTATAGGGTGTTCTTCCAAATCAAGAGTTACAATCAAGGTCTTAATTACTAAAGGGATATCGAAAGAACTTAAACTCAATAACCTTTGGACCAGAATAAGTAAAAGCAACATACTCCAATGTGTAATTGTTCAAAACACTACTGCACCAATGATCTATAGTGTGTGTCCAAGTCAAATCAGCACCATGCAAATTCTTTTAGTATTCTTGTGTCAATAAAATTGTTCTATACCTCCTATTTATCTTTGATGTATATGCTACCATCCATTCGTACAACTCTATAGGAAAATAGAAAAATAACATCTCATAGATTTCATGATACAAATGTTCTTCAACCCATGTGTGAGAATCAAAATCAGGTCCAATGTTATATCTATGAGAAAAATATTCCTCTAAAATTTCTTCCCAACTATCAATACTGGCGAAATTTAACCGATACATCTTCATTATGCAACATCTTTGCAACTGCTTTGAAAAGAGGTCCCGAAAATGGAACCAAAATGTAGTCTATTTTCTTACTCAAACCCTATACGTGCTGACACATCATTCAAAAATATATGACAACTCACATGAAGCATGTAAAGGTACTAAGACCCTCTTTTATGTCAGCTTTATCAAGGAGTTAACATGTATGAACATATATTCCATAATCATAATAAATAATTAAAGATAAGATATTACAAACATCAAATCACAACCACAATGTATAACAAATCAAAGAAGGATCAAGATCAGATTTACCATGCAATAACCAATAACAGATATATATCAACAACTAATATCCACTCACAACGATCCATTGGATTAATTAATCAAAAAACAATAGATGAATACATCACAATTATAATCAAAAAGTCATGCACGCAAGTATACCATCAACATAAATCTAATATAATGTGATTTCAGTGTCTCTAAACCATGAAAATCAATACACACACAGACACACACACACACACACACACACACACACACACACACACACACACACACACACACACACACACACACACACACACACACACACACACATATGTAGTGGTGACTTACCATTCACTACTCATGAACTCTAAAAAATAGGATGCATGCAAATAATATCCATGTGCCAGTACAAAAGCAACTACAGAAGCATGCAACCTTCGCTAATAATAGACTTCCTATAAATAACTCTAGATATAATCCTATTTTTAGTTATAACTTTACATGGCATTTTATCTTCCACTTGTTCCCAAAATATCTTGGCATGTCTTACAAGTCTTATATCAATACATGTTCATCACTCCACATTCAAATCTAGCTCGATCCATGCAAAATAGGTTAAGTTCCAAAATCTATTTTTCTAGGAATGGATATTCAGGGCACAACTCTATCAAACTTATGCTCCTATTCATGTTCTCTTCTATACTGTCAATAATTTTTCCAGTCACAAGAATAGAACAAATAAAAATAGAGAGGTAACAAGATGCAATAAAATAAATGCAAGGGTTAAGAGAACACCACAAACATAATTTTTTTTTCTCCATAAATTTGAGTAGTCTATTACATTTGTAATATAGAGGCACATTATATTTACAAATTCCTTGTGAAGTCTTTCTACTCAAATAATTTAAGAAACAAATTGGCATAGTTTCCCCATGCCCATTATATCCCCCTCCCTTGTCAAATGAGAAGTGTTTACCATACATAGAAGAAAGTAGAGAGGAGAGAAAAAAGAGAAACCCAAAATTTTTCTTACGCCAACCAAAAAAATTCATTAATTAATCTAAAAAAGGTATGGGAACCTCTAAAAATTCATTCCCCAATGTACTTTAGCTTGTTGTAGAAGAAAAGAGGCCCATACTGTATTAAATTTGGTAGTTGGGTTACCTGGAACTATTCATTTTTGTGTTGGAGACATTTCCCTCTTTTCACCCATCTAACCTCAATAAAATTAAGAAATCCAATTTTCATTACATAGAATATATCAATACATTTACAACAATTTAACAATTGTGAAAAACAAAGAAATGGGTTAAAAGTTATGGCCATTTTAAGTTCGTGCGAAAAAACTGTCGTTTTGCTTTGTTGTGTGGCTTTCCCAGTTTTATGTGCCTTTTCCTAGTGTTGCGTGGATTTTCAAATTTTCATGGATTTTCAGTTTAGCACAACTTTGTAGTTCAGCATGGATTTTTCCATTTTTGCATGGCTTTGTAGTTTAGCACTGATTTTTCCAGTTTTACGTGGCTTTGCAGTTTAATTGTGACTTTTGCAGTTTAGCGTGACTTTTTAGTTTAGAGTGACTTCTTCTAGTTTTGCTCTGATTTTCCCCATTTTAGAATTTTTTCACCAAGTATGGATTTCTTTGAACTTTAACAAAATTGAGATATACATTCCAATAATTCTAATTTCACAAAACATGAAATTTTCCTGTAATTCCATATTGTACCATGAATCTCTGTCAATTGCACAAGTCTAGTTTCTTCCGAGTTGTCCATTTTTGCCAGGGGTGAAAATGGATAAAAGGACATCATTTCATGCACATCCACCGAGGGGAAACATGAATCCTTCCATTGTTACAACTTTCCTACCATTCCATCACACCATCATAACATTTTCATATCTTGGTTGCATCTACTCTTGTTTCCCTATACTACTTACATGTTTCACTTTGCTTATTATGCTAGTAGGATTCTTAGTATGTCAATATATTTTTCTATATACACATGAAAATTCACTTGGTCAATGGAAGTCAATAAATATCTCTTACAAATCCTTACATAATGTAGGATGTTTGACATTGAATCCCTTTCATGTCCTGTTGGGGCTCCTGGGGGCATATACCTTTAATACTCTCACACCCCAAATGTTACGGGTTCCACAGTCATAGTATTTACTACTTCTCATTACTTTTCACTGCTATATAAATAGTTTGAAATATAATTTATGTTAATAACATGCTTATGGGTACTTCATGTGTATCATTTTCCTTGTAGGACTATATAAAACCATGGCTATTTGATACATTTTCTTGATATTTTAAATTATTGTATGCTATTGTTTGTCGGCTATTCCCTATGTCTTGTGTGATCATTATATGCTTTTGGATGTTTCAACACTAATTGTATTGTGACATTATAAGTGATGTCCCATGTTTGAAACCCTATTTTGTGGCCCATCTTATTTACAAACTTACTTGTTACATTGTTCTCTATTACATGTTAGCTACTTCTGCAGACACCCAAATTTGGGTCACAACCCTTTCAACCACCTCTGATTAATTAATTCCACACTACACCTAACCATGACCCCATAAAAATTCTAATTAATTTAATTATCTACCTCACTCCTCCACTTCACCCAAACCACATAACCTCTCTACCTCACCCTAGACCTATTCCAAGCTCATTAATTACTCTAGACCAAGTCCCCACTTATCCTAACCAACTGGGACTCTTTCCAACCCTAACTATTAGTGACCTATTAAAAATCTAACAAATTCCATGCCATAATTTATGCCATTCAACACTCTAGACCCAGAATAAGCATAAGAACATGCCAAATTTGGGAGAAAACCCTAATTTTGACAAGTTAGACCAATTCTCCTTAACCGATGCCAGTTATTACTTGGCTGGCACTGGTCACCTAACTGCCATCCGTTAGGTTAAATAAAAAATCTTAACTCATTGATTGGGTTATGAATTTGACTTCTTGTCTTTAAGAAACCTTACATTTGGACTCTCAAGCTCTCCTGCAATCTTATGACCTACCATAGACCTCTACAGCATTGAGACATCACATCGTTCTTCCATGGAATGATTCAGAGCTCAAATACACTCATTGGGAAGCACTGTGTCCTCCTACCATTGCTACATTCATTCAGGATCACCTTCTCTTGCAGTCATCACTACCACCTACTCTTTATCTACATTCCACAAGTAAGTATTATTTATTCTTGGTCATTTTCACTAGATTAATTATTGTATTAGCTATCTGTTTCATTTTATATTCTATCTTACCCAAATCTCTCCCACACTATCTCCATCTAACTATTTTCCAATTCACTTTCCATACCTTTCCCAAATAACAATCTAATAACCTCTGAGTCCTTATAGAAATCCCACAACCTCACCTAAACTCCCCTCACTCTCTGTGCAATCAAAAGAGAGTGCCCAAAAACTCCATTTTTAATATTCTTACCAAATTGCCCCTACCGACACCGGTCACCCAACTGACATCGGTTCATTACTAGTAGCTAGCATTGGTCACCCAACTGGAGTTAGTCCCTATGACTGGTAACTTTTCCTAAACCAAGGAGATTATAACTCCTTCCCAACCACCCATAACCTTTCCTAAACTTTCCTAGATCATACCTTCAACCTCTGCCATACATGGAGACCATAACCAACCTACTAGATATCAGGATTTCATCATAATGGTGCCTATTAGATCAAATTTAGTTATTTTATGTTATAGGAGATACCTAAATATTATCAACTACAATAGGAATCATTCATTTATAATTTCTTGTTGCATTAAGTTATTATAAAAAGGGGATTGACAACCATTTGAGGAAGCATAAATATTACCAAATCTAGCCTTATCTAGGTAGTCCTCTGTCATTTGATATTTGATATCATTTGGTGGTCTTGTTGTGTTTCTTATACAAGTCATTCCTCCTAGCCAAAGGGAAGCTCTCACAATTATCTTGGTCAACATTATACGCAGGAAAACTATCTACATAATCATATGTATTCCTCATTGACCTTACCCTTATCTGTTTTATCTCTACATTTTCCATGAAATATTTTGGCACACTCAGTAGAACCCTATCTTTTGGGTTCTTTGCATTATTCATTTTAGGGAATATTTGTGTGTTTATTTCTTTTCAGAAAATTTCACATTAAATTTCTCCCTAGAAACCTTCTCTTCTTTCTATTTTTCTAAACGAAATTCATTCTTTGGTGCTTAAAAAGAACATTTCTTCTTATTTATTTTTCTATATTGCATGTAGTGAAAGAACATTCCTACTCCTATTCTCCACTTTCTACATCGAATTTCGTTATCAATTTGGGTTTTAAAAATATATGCATTTCATCCTTGTGATTGTTGCATTAGATCACCTAAATTTTATTTGCAATCTATATACTGGAGGTCATGACCAGTTGACGATTAGAGGGAATTAATCATAGTTCACACTTTTTGCACACACACCCTTGTAAAAATCACTTTAAAAATTTACACATTTCTTAAACATCTTCCTTCTTGGTAGTTTCAGTCAAAGATAAATAACCCGTTGACAGTGGACCCAGTTGGTATTCTAGCCAGTCATCTTATCAGAGTTTAGACCTCACGTACTAAGAAGTATATATTGTTGACACTTTAACCAAAACACACATGATACCAGCCATATATTTCTTATAGGGAACCTTCGTTGACCAACAACTCTATTCTACTCACAGTTAATTTAAAATGGCATAAGCCACATAACATAAAAATTTGGTACCTAGGATTTACATGTATACTAGTTTGTTCTTGATTTTCATTTTGAGTTGTAAGAGTGATTCATCTATTTTTATTTTCTTTCACACTCCACAATCATAGTTGGTGTATTCTATATTTTTCTAAGTGTGATAAGACATCATTTTTCCATACTCAACTTCTGGGTTGGCTTTTATTTGACTTAAACCACTCCAAATTTCAAAATTTCTTCAGTTTCTCAAATTTCTCAGTGACTGGCATCGGTCCAGTGATTGCGATAAGTTCCATTATCATATCGACACTGGTTACCAGAATGTTGTTGGTCTCTTTGTGTTTTTGATTATCCTATCAAAAATAGCTTCAATTTGACATTTACACTTTTTACCACTTCTTGTGTTCTGGTTTCTTCTGATACACTCATTTTTTAGTCTCTATCACCACTTACAGAACTGTGTTTCACCTGTTTTGTAATTTTATTATCCATAGTAATCGACACCGGTCCAATAACCAAAATCAGTTCATCTACCCAAATGACACCTATTACCCAACTAACGTCAGTTTCTTTGTTTTGATTTTCTTGTCAAAATAATAACTTATCATTATTTTCAAGATTCTTCTTGTCTTCTATTTCTATGTTTCAATAACATTTTTAGAGCTTAGACTACCTATTTTTCCATCATTCACATGGTTTTGACTTGTAGATAGGCCAAATCCCTTTTGTTTTACGCTATCTATCAACTACTACCGCCTAGTCCTTCACCACCTTCAATTTCTTCACCCATGGACCCCACTGCTTCTATTTATATACCCGCAGGTGATGAGGAATTCATGAAATTCCTTGATCATAATACCACATCCTTGATGTATTACCTTTCCCATTCTTCTACTCATGACTCATTAGGTCAGCCTTTAATTGGTATGCCTACCTCTATGTCTCCCGCTCTTGCCCCCACTTCTATATCAGCCACCACCAGTGTAGCATTACCTGCTTCCACCACACCACCTGTCATTTCTCATATCATCCCTACATCTTGAATATCTACCACACCTATGACATATATCACACCTTCAACATTTTCACCCCTTTGATGTCCACCACACCTTCATCTATAGATCTTAGTGTAGGTATTACCACATCATTATTCGCTATTACCTTGCAACCTGTAGTTACGTCGACCTCTTTTCAGAGTTTGGTCATGTCTATACCTGCTACTCTACCACCTATCACTATGAGAGTCTTAACATAGATCCCTTCTACCTATACCCTATCTCAACCACCACCTGTCGCCTATACCTCCTATTCATAGTATATTCTATCACCATCTTCCTGTGCTTATATGCCCCCTCCTTAGTTCACTTACTCAGCACCTCCATATACTAGTGTTCCACTTACATCTTACTCATCGTACCCACCTCCCTATACCATGGAAGGTGCACCTCAATCTAATCCAACTATGGATTTGATCAAAATGACGATGGATAAGATACATGCCCTTAAATCATCTGTTTCTATCTCTCACAATGCCTTCAATAATGATGAAATTTGTAATGAGCGTATCCATCCATCTATACCCATTCATTCTTATCCCCAACATTGGGAGATGCCTAGGTTCAATTGATTTAATAGCAAGGAAGATCCGCAACAACATTTTTGATCATTTAAACATGTATGTTATCTAATTGCCCACGATGATTCCTTACTTCTTAGGACCTTCACCATGTCCTTTTCAAGACCTTCCCTTTATTGGTATAGTGCTTTACCTAAGCACTCATTATTTTCCTTGAATCAGCTGGCCCAGACCTTCTTGGACCACTTCTCGATTAACATCGCTAAAAAATTCACCATGATTGATCTTTATTCCATCCACCAATATGAAGATGAATGTATCACAAATTTTTTCACCCATTGGTGTGGCCTTATTAATCAACCCACCTTCTAACTTCCAAAAACCAAACTGATAGAGTTGTTCACTGGGGCTTGTGCCAGGCACATCTCACCAACTCTTTAGGTACAAACATTCTGAACATTTGACGAGGCATTCACCATGGCTCGGAAACTAGAGATATGCGCCCTAGAAGAGAAAAAACTTCAGCTGCACAACAAAAGCACTCCTTTTAAATAAAATGAAACCCCTTCTTCTTCTAAACCACAAAATAATTATTCTAAGGAAAAAGGATCTACTAACGTGGTGGTTATGAAATCTAGCCCTTCCCATCTGTCAAACCAACCAAAACCTCCTTGTAACTTGTCCCCTGTTTAGAATTTCCAATGCAAGTATGAGAAAATACGTTATACCCCAATAGGATAACCTTATTCCTCTATATTGGAAAAGATGTTAAAAGTAGACATTATCACCCTTCCGCCCATTAAACCACATACTGTTTTTGACCCTTCCAGTCCTATACAAACATGGTTTAAGGAGAATGAATACTGTAACTCTCACTACGTTAGGGGCCATAGTGATGGGAACTACAAAATGTTTAAGAACCTTGTCTAGGAAATGTTACATAGTGGAGATCTCATCCTAGATAACCCTAATGATTTAGCAAAAAAAAACCTACATATCTTTAAGAAAACTTTTCCAAACCATACCCATTATTCAAACCAGGAAAGTGAGACCTTTGACACTAATGTTCATGAGGTTCATATGATCTTCAATACTATACCTACCTCTTCTACTTAGATGCATCCCATCCCATCTATTGATGAAATTCTTACATGCGCTCCTTTACCCACAAAGGATTCTATTCTACCTACTCCCCTACCCATGGAGGAGCCTACCTTACCTACTCTTTTACCCACATAAGAGCTTACCCTAACCACTATTTCACTTACCTAGTAGCATGTCACCTACTCCATCTACCATAAAGATTATCCCACTTATCCCTCCACCTATCAAGGAACCCACATTATCCATGATTTTACCCATAGAAGCACCTATCTCATCCTATTTCCCACCTAAGGAAGATTTTACATCACCTACCTTGATCCCTCCTCAACCCATAGAGCAGACACTTTAATACTCTCTTCCTGTCAGTGATGTGTCTCCTAGGGACTACCAGGATCTTGTTAATCTTCTTACATCACTTCTACCTATAGATTTAGAAGCCAAAAAATTCCCTATCTCACAAACCTCAGAATTTTTCACAAGGATTACCACCAAGTCATCTCCATCTTCTTCTACCTCTACACCATTCTCTCATTTGGATGATCACTTAGAGTATATGTCGAACATGCCACACTCTGGGGGCACCTGTGTCTCCAAGTACCTACACAAATGAAGATGCTGACCCCGGACACTTCAACCATTTATCCAAAGATATTCCAAAAAACTAAGAATATGACACCTAAAGCATTCATATTAACATCTTCTTCATCAGCCTCGCCTTCACCTCAACATTAACCTACACCCAAACCTTCATCCACACCTAAATATTTATCTGCACCTAAACCTAATGCTACATTGGAGGTCCATCCTATGCCTAGTATACTACATCCCACAATCAAATTAGACCTGACTACTAAACAACCACCCATCATGAAGTCAATTCCATGTATAAGAAGAAGATACAACCTCCTAGGCCTCATACCCCGGTCTCTCCCATGCCTTCTCCTTCACCATTTTCCTTACCTTCCATCTTGGGCCCACACCCTTCTACCTTGGTTAAGTCCAAGGTACGATAACCAACACCCTAACCTTTACCTCTTCACCAAAGGAAATCATAAGCATGGTAGACCACACCCATTCCATTACCTGCATTACATTTTTAGCCCACACCTATGCTTTCACATTTATTACCTTCTTTTCATACATCATCTAAGTTATGTGCTGCCAGAATCACTGACGACACAACTAATTTCACCCTAGATTTTTAAATTACCCTCATCTTCTGTGACTCCTTCTACCTCACACACACCACCCACACCTTTAACAAGAAGGTGTAACCCAAATAAAAAACAAAAACAAAACCTGCACTACCTACCAAAAAGGTAACCAAACCTACACTGCCTCTACCAACACCTCTCTCACAGCCATCACCCCCACCTTCACCAAAACCCGCACCAACCTCACATTGTGATCTGTTAGTGGAATCCTATTCTAATGCCCTTGCTAGGTTAGTATAAACCTATGCTATCACATTACCTCCCATTAAGCCTTACAATCCACTCAAATCTAAACCAACAGGGTTTGACGATACTAACATTTGTGCATATCATCATTCCCCAGGACATGATATCGAGGATTATAAAGCCCTTAAAAATATTCTCCTTCAACATTTTACTTTCCAGAGGGTCCCTTGGAGGAAGATGACCACTTGGAGGAGAATTTTATTCCCCCTTCTCCTATCGTCACACATGACTTAAACCCCATAACCATCCAGCAGACCCTCACCTCCATCTCCATAGCCATAATTTCCACCTCTAGTATTCAAAATCAATATGGCTTCAAGTAGCCACTGCGATCACAAAAGGATAAAGGAAAAGATAGAAAGTCAGAAACCCATCTAGTGCACCTGCGCCTATGATTCCATTTGCACCTTCCCCTAAGGTAACCATCCATGGGCCATGGCCTATCCAATTTTTGATGGAGTCACACATTGTAGCTATGATAAAAAAAACTACATCAATATCCTCCAAATATTTCATTATATGACATCATCCAAACCTTTGAGTCTCATCACCTAGGACTCTCCTCGAGATCTTGCAAACTATCGAGGGTTCTACCAAATGACCCTATGCCTATTGTCCACCATATTCACCCCTCATCATGTGGCCTCTCTCACTGCTTCGCCTAAAATTTCTATTCTCCTATCCACTCACCAAGTTTTTGCCATTAGTTTCTCTAACTTGGAGATCACTCCTCACCATTTATAATATGTTAACCCTACCCTCTTCATCTCCATCTATATCAAGGATACTTGCATCTGACACATTATGATCGATGGATGTGCAAGCGTCAATATTATCTCTTCTTGTACATACAAAAAAATGTGTATCCCTACCAATTACATGCATAATAGCCTAGTTATGTTATGTTATTTCAACGATGCTCTGAATTCTACTCTCGACACCATCATCCTCTACATCCATGTGGGTCCCTGCACCATTCCTAAACTGATCTATGTTCTTGAAGGGTAATTCCAATATAACATGCTGCTTGGCCAACCCTGGATTCATTCCATGGGGTATGTACTTTCTACTCTTCACCACTATATAAAATTTGAATATGAAGGACAACCCTACACCATTTAGGTAGAACCTTAACATTTCAAAACGTGTGTTGGGCCTCAGAATACTAGCTAAGTATAAGAAGGCATGTGGAGACACAGAGCCTATATGAATAAGGGCACACAAGGTGAAGGTGCATAGGAAAGGGTTCTAGCAGGGTTTAACAAAACACATGGTATGTGCATGTGAGGAAAAATATGGGTTTTGGGAATTTTCCATATTTAGTGTTCTAGGAAGCACACAAGAAAAGTGTGACCCATCTAGCATGCAGAGTGGATAAGGTGCCAACCTAACAGTTGTATGGTCAAGAATGGAATATTCTATGCATGCGATGGGAGGATTCATAAATACATCATTGCAAAGAGTGGAGAGCTCAGATAGAAGGAAGCATGATCCATTGGAGGACCAAATGGACACTTGGAAACCAATCTATCATTTTAGGAAGGATGGGAATGGAGACTAAAGCTATATATAGAGATGCTCGAGTAAAAGAAAAGAGATAGTGACACACACTGAGATCGACATCATAAAGCATTGGATAGGTGAATATCTATAGGAATAATGAAGGAGTGATGGTATATTTAGGGGGATGTGTTTGTAACCAATTTTATAATGTGTAAATCATAGCTTAGGGTTGTGATGCATGACTCTGATCCGTATTGTTATATTGGTTTGTTATGGCCTTAATGAATGTAATGTGGTTATTGAACTTGTTAACATGAATATAATGTTATTTTATAAAGAATATATGTTGTTCATGAGCATAAACCCTAGTACATTTCCTTTGTGCTATGAATTATTTCTGTATTCTATTTGATACTTCTATTTTGTTATCTGAATGGATGCATTGATGTGATAACTCATCCTAATCTCTTAGAATGAACACATGGTTATTTTCTTTATTACATATAAATTTGTCATTAAGGATGTATTCTCACAAGACTCATATAATGGAGGGGATTGGCACCCGCGTGTGCCTCAAGTGAGCACCCAGTACCCACTAGGTGATAGGATGACACACATGGAATTAGAATGTTTTTCTAGGGGTAAAAAATGAATACATTTTGGTTCTATTTCCGTGACCTCTTTTTGAAGTTATTGAGAGAAATGCCATACATCTTGGTCCCAGTGATGCGTGATGACTGAACGTCTGACCTTGGAAAGTGTTTAAGCATGGTTTAAGAGCATGGAGGATGAGTTTTCTCAAAGATATAACAATGGACCTCCGTTCGATGGACATAGATGGGTAGAAGAGAACCTGTACCATGCATTTTATGAGATGTTCTTTTACTGTTTTTGAGTAGAACTATATGGATGGATTTCAGCATATACATCCAGATCAAGCTAGTACTATAGACCACATGTATGGACCTAGGATGATTACCATAGGTTGTAAGATGTAGATCTGAATTGGACATGTGTCATTGATCACTGGAGGAAAGGAGTTCTGACTAGTTATACTTTGGAATACACCATTTCTACATACTCTTGCCCAAAATTTATTCAGTTTGAGTTTCTAAGGGAGCCCATAGGATCATTTCTATATGATATCCCACTAGATATGAAGATATTGATCATTACCCTAAGTTTAGAGGCATTTCCCATGATTGGATACACTTTTCTGAGTGCTGGGTGAGGAAGCTAGGGTGGAGGAAGATGGCAGACATTGCGGCTGAAAAGGAAAGGGAGGAGAGATGACCCAAGTTTAGAAAATCTTGTGAAAAGGAGATGACTAGACAACACGAGGTTGCAAGTGTGATGGATTTATGGAGATAGACGTTACGGGAAGGAGTTAAGGTTCACGCAGAGGATGTGAAACCTAAGGAGTCTGTGCTACCCTATCTTGGCAAGTACGAGAGAGTAGCCCCTTTGGTTTCTAATGAGAGTTCATCACATGGAGAAACTAGAGCCATCGATGTGCATATAAACCCACCTAGTGACTAACCCATGGTGTTTGGTTTTCCAGATCAAGGGAGAAGTATTGTTAACCCAGTTGGTATTGGTGGGAGTAACTGATCTACTCCCAGGAGATATAATTTCTTGTTCATGACATACATGGCTGTACAAACCATTATGGTATTTGGAGGAATTTTTAGACAAGGTTCAAATATGAAAGGTTTGGGTATCGTATCTAGAAGTGGCGTGGGACACATAATTGGAAATGGTAAAATATCACAAACCATTGGATCACAGTTCAGTGGGACATTAGGAACATTAGGTGTGACCACTTTAGGTAATTTTCTAGCTACATGAGGTAGATCTAGTGGTATAGGAGCTGGAGGACCTAGTGGACCTAGCAGATCTGGAAGGTCAGAAGGAACAAAACTTGGTGGATCTAGTGGATCTGGTGGAGGAGGAAACATCAGAGGGAACTAAGGTTCTGGATCATGAGGACAAGGTCCACATCCACCTCCACAAGTATTCTTTGAGATGTATTTACACTTACCGGTCTACATGGGTATTGAGGATTCTACAGAACACATACACAAATGTGAGTTACTATGATACATGAAAGGGATCACTACCCCAAAGTGGAAGGAAAGTTAGTTTGCAATGACATTGTAAGGGCACAAACATACTTGGTATTAGAATTATGACCCCCATAGAATGATGGTAGACTAAACTACATTGAAGAATGCCTTCCTAATAGAGTTCCATATCCCTAAATTTGAGAGGAAGAGCATCAGAACTTTGAAGGACATCTAACAAGGAATGATAGAGAGTGTGTGGGAGTACGGAGAGTGGTTCAAGACTTTCTTGTCAAAACTATCCTTTGACATTTACCCTTCTCAACATGCTCAATGGTTTTTTAGAGGATTGATAACACCGTTTAGAAGGGAAATGTCACACAAGGATTCTAAAGACCCACACAAGGCATTGAAAGATGACCTACGCATTGAGGCTATTGGGAGTGTTGATATTGGTGTTATCCCTTTTCTAGAGGCTCAAATTGTTGCAATGGCAAAGTAATTGGTGAAGTTGTCTGCAAACTCAACGCATGAGGTTCGTAGTGGGCTTTGGCGTACAAACTATGAAGTAGAAGGGCATGTAAATGATAGTTTCCCTCGAAATAAGGTACACATAATGATGATAGAGTGTGAGATTTTCCATGGGGATCATGATGAAAATAGATGTCCTCTACTACAACGTGCAATCAACAAGAATGTTTCTTTCTATTGCAAGATATGTACCTCTACGACCCATGATACCAAGAATTACAGGATGATTGACCAGATTCAAGATGTTATGGATCTTAGTGTGTGCCAGACTAGCCTTGCAAATAGTTCCAAGGATGATGATCACTGCTATGAAGGGCGCGCAGATGGAGGAGCATGCAGAAGAGGATTTCGTGGTTACAATAGCTGCGACAAAGGAAGAAGTGAGTTCCCGCGAGGAAATTGTTATAACTGTGGGTCTATAGAGCATTATAAGTGTGAGTGTCTTGACCTATTATAGTGCTCATGGTGTGGAAAAATAATAAGTATGAGGAGCTACATGAGTTATTTGAACACATGAGCTAACAACACCGAAAAGAAAAAGGATTTGGGATGGTGGGTATGAAGAAGACGAAACCTTAGTGGATTATAAGAGTGACACGTGAGTCAGGATTAGAACCTGTACTAGTGACGACATGGGTGGAGGCCACACATAAAAGAGGTATGCCAAGATAGAAACTGGTTTTTAGGGAAGAAGTGGTGCATGGGAAGTATACAGACCCTACTCATTAGAAGGAAGTATATCAAGAGACTATGGATGTGATTCAGAGTTTGCAAGGGGAAATCCAATGTCGAAAGGGATCAGTCAAAGTAATTGGAGAAAAGGAATAATTTCGAGGCTCCAGAGGAGGACCTGGATGAAGTCAAGGAAGTATGTGGGATGTTAAGGCAAGAGAATATTATTCCCTTTCCAGGAAAATGGCTACGGGAGAAGGTACCATGCACCAGAGCAGAGCGTGAAAGGTAGGTTTTACATGCAAACCTTCCTCCTCACAACCTTGACTATGATAAAGAGATTACATTGAATGTAGTTATTGATGGGTAGCTTCTAAGTAATATCCTCATCAACACAAAAGCAGAGGTCAATGTTCTTACCTTAGAAATATGGCATCAAATGGGAAGGCCTACATTATAGCCATCTTAAAATGTGTTTTATATGGTGAATAAGACAAATGAAATGCACATTGGAGTCTTGAAAGATGCAGTTATCACTATTTAAGGGGCCAAGTTAACTGGGGAATTTGAAGTCTTAGTGCTCGCTAAGGCGGATGATTTCCCATCATTACTTAGACACCCTTAGTGTTATAAGAACAATGCCAACCTGTGTTTTAACAAGGGGTATATCAGTTTCAAGAAAAAGGAAGAAATGGTGATTATCCCTTTAAAAAATGGGAAATCAACACCCTATACTGAGCCCTTAGGAGAGGAAGTCCTTGCCAAAATCTATGTGTGATCCATTAAAGATCCTGAAATAATGCATCCCACAGAAGGGATTATCCAATTTGAAGGGATTAGGTGCATGAGACTTATGACTTGAATGCGTGATAGTTGAGATGATCTGTAATAAGGGTGATGAAGACACACTCAGTCAAGCACCAGGGAAGAAAGAAGCTACCAAGTTACTATGGAGGAGCAAGCTCTGACGAATTCTTATGAGAAATGGAGGCATCAGTGGAAAACTTAGGGTGAAAGGAGAAGTATGCTAAGTTATAACTTTCTGCGTGAAACTGTAGCACGTTGGTGGGATACTCATCAGCGAGAGCCTCCTAGAATGGTGCAAAGTAAGAGTCACATTTTTTGTAAGGTTCTCCAGAAGAAACGTGCCCATTGTTATCCAAGACTACCATGGCAAACATCTCTACCTTGTTCCATATCTAAGCTTGTGAGAAAGGCCTAGATGGAGGGCAACATAAGATTTACCACCTTTGTTATGGGTGCATAAGTTATATTCCACCTTTCAGGGTTGTGCATGCATGCATGGTATATCCACTCAGGAGACATGCCGTCAGACATGGGGAATTAGAAGGAATTAACGACTAATCTCATTCAATATTTTGAGTATCGGAGTACCAAGCCATCAGTGGATAAGGCTATTTTAAGTTATCAAGTGCCTTACAATGGGAGATAGTGCTATGGCTAGAAGATAGGCTATTGGAGTTTTTTGGGTGAGCCTTATTTGCAGATGTGCATCTCAATGAAGAAGAATCAAAAGAAATACAACTTAAGCGCATGTACATGGAAAAGGAAAAAGGAAAAATGGTCTATGTAGTAGATGGTGAGGAAATGGAAAGTTGTGGATGTTAACCATTTTGAAGGTACGTGTGAAGTCATAGATAGCATGGTGATGAGTTAGCATACGCCTACCATGAGCCCTTGAAAAATATACAAGGTTAACATTGGAACAGAGACAAAACCTAAGGACAGGTATCATTGAGGACTATTGGTCAGAAAAAAAAGTTTCAAAGGTCATTGATCTACTGTGCATGAGTTCCAAGATTTATTCCCTCGTGGGTACCACAAACTCAAAGTTTTCCACCATTCTTTGGGGGAGATGAAGATCAAGTTGAAGGAAGGTGCGCACCTGATCCGGAAGAGGCCTTATCAGATGAATCTGAATTTTCATTGTATGAGGTCAAGGAAGAAATAGACAAGATGATAACATCTAGCATCATTGAGGCTGTGAAGGAATCAAAATGGATAATGCTCACTGGTTATTAGTATCAAGAAGGATAGAAGAATAAGGATTTGTGTGGACTATAGGGACCTAGATGCAGTATGTGTCATCAATCCTTTCCCAACCCCCTTTATTGAAGAAATTTTGGAGAGAGTAGCTGGGTGCAAGGTATACTATTTCACGAATGGGTTCTTAGGGTATCACTAAGTTGGGATTGCAAAGGAAGACTAGAGAAATACAACTTTTTCCACTAAATGGTGAATATTTTCCTACACGTTTATTCCTTTTGGATTGAAGAACACACGTGATATGTTCTCATGCATCATGGTACAAGAATTTTAGCACTTCATCCATAAATTTCTTCAATTTTACCTAGATCACTGGACTATGTATGGGCTAGTAAAAGACCATTGTGACAATTTGAGGCTGATGTTTGAGAGATGTCACTAAGTTGAGGATATCCCTCAACATCAAGAAGTGTTTCCTTTACTACTCCATTTAGAACCATGTTAGGACATATTATATGTAAGGAAGGCTTACTAGTGGAACCCGCCAAAGTTATAGTTATTGTGGGATTGGGGGAGCCTACTATTCAAAGCACAATACCTGGATTCCTTGGACATATGAGGTACTATAGGAAATTCATCAAAGGGTATGCCAAGATCAACTATGCCCTTGGAGGAATTACTAAAGCACAAGAGTGCCTTTCATTGGGGAGAGGTGCAAGCAGAAGGCATTTAACACTTCGAAGGATAGACTTGTCATTGCGCCCATATTACGATTTCCTTCTCGGGATAAGCCTTTCCATGTTGATGCCTCATAAACAACCATGGGAGCAGTACTAGCACAACCTGGTGAGGGGATTTTTGATCACCCCTTGTGTTTTACAAGCAGGAAGTTGACACTAGTAGAACATAATTACATAACTACTAAGCGTGAGGCACTGTCAATGATCTATGTGCTGCATAAGTTCAAACAGTACCTATTGGAAACACCCTTTATATTCTATACAAACCACATGGTGTTGAAATACTTGGTGAACAAGCCCATTTTGCAAGGGTGCATATGTCGTTGGGTCCTATTATTCCAAGAGTTTGAGTTCACAGTGGTTGTAAAAACTAGGGAAGAGAAATTCAAGACCTGACCACTTATCAAGGATTGAATCAGGGGAGGATGCGCAAAGCATTAAGGATACCATGCCAGATGCGTAAATTTTTAGGTTGTGGCGTGATCACTCAAACTTGGAAGATATCACATTATTCTTGAAAATAGGTGTGGTGCTAGACGTGATGAAGGATCTGGAGAGAAATAAGTTAGTAGTACGTGCCACACCCTACATGTTGATTAGTGGAGATCTGTATAAGTTAGGACGTGATGAGGTTTTGTGCTGATGTGTATTAGAACATGAGTGTGTAACAATTATGGAGGAAGCACATGGTGGGATTGCAGGAGGACATTATGTAGGAAATGCAACTGCACGGAAGATTTTACTAGTAGGGATTTTGGTGGGAAACCATCTACCAGGATTTTATTGAGTTTTTCAAGGCCTGTGACCATTTCCAGTGCCTTGGAAAACCTGGAAAGAGGGATGAAATTCCCTTGTGACCAATAGCCAATCACTAAACCATTTGAAAAATGGGAAATCAACTTTGTAGGGCCAATTTTTCCAGCCGTGCACGAAGGACTGGTTTTTGGTATATCATTACTTGCACTGATTACCAACAAGTTGGGAAGAGACAATGCATACAAAGGATTGCACTACAATAATAGCTGGTAGATTTTTATGGTAGAACATAATATACAGGTATGGTTTTCCTTTATGCTTAACAAGTGATAGAGGTACACATTTTCTGAATGAAACGGTCAAGATTCTATTAGAAAAATTTATGGTGGCCCATCACAAGACTACCCCTTATAACCCTCAAGTGAATGGAGTTACTAAGGCATTTAACAAAATAATAAGTCACACGTTGACCAAAATCTATGATGTTAGAAGACAACATTAGGATGAAAAAGTATCTAACCATTCTATGGGAATATAGGAAAACCTTTAAGAGGTTGAACAAAGGCCACACCATTTCAATTGATTTTTAGCGGGGAAGCTATTTTTCTGGTTGAATTCATGTTACCATCACTATGTATAGCATGTGCGCAAGAGGGTTGGATGATGAAAAAGTGTTGGAAGAGAGGATTGATAAGTTGATGTAGTTAGATGAAAGGAGATCACTTGTCTAGATGGAGTCAAAAGATAGAAAAGGCAAGACAAAAGGCATGGCATGATCATCATATCAAAAAATAATAATTTAAGGTTACGCAGATGGTTTTGTTATATGATTCCAAGTGTTTGTGCCATCTTGGGAAGTTGAAAGTCCATTGGTTAGGACCTTACATCATCTCGTACATCCTTGATTCCAATGCTTTCCAGTTACAAGTGCTAGATGGGATGAGATTACCAGGTCATTTCAATGGGAGTAGGCTGAAGCCCTACTATAAATAATTCTTCTTGGTGTTTGTAAATAAGGTAGTATTTCTAGTTAGCTTAGGATTTCCCTTTATGTTTTTTTCTTTTCTTGTGTTTCACTTTCTCGTTTCTTGTTCCTTTCTTTTTGTTCAATTTTGCACGTTGTGTATTGGTAACCACATTATTTTCTAAAGTTGTGTATGCATAGAGGACCACACATCTATTTTAGTGTGGGGTGGAGTAGTGCAAAGTAAAGTATAAGCCAGTAGTAAAAGTTGAGTGGCCCAGTAGAAGGAAGTGCGTAAGATTGAGAAATCACATGGGGAAACAATGGATAATGAATTGTGGTGTCAAGAAGGATGTAACAAAGACCACGTACGCATAATTAAGAGTGCATGAACAACATGAGGTAGGAGAGGGAAAAAATTAGGTAAAGGATAGAAGAAGTGCCTTTGGCACTGTAGACGCGTGTAAGAGTCTTCGGTCAGATTGGATTTTTACACCAAAAGGTTGTAGAAGGTTTTTCATGCACATTGGGTGCACGTGGGTAAGGGTGCTTAAGGTCAACCTAGTGGAAAAATATACATTTAATGCTAAGTACATTGGTAGGTGGTATAACATTTATTGCTAGAGAGGAGTAAAAACTATAAATATGAGGTCAGGAAAGTCATTATTTTACCTTGCTATTATGAAGTTGAAGTGCTCTTGTGAACTAGGGCATCCAGAGAGATTTGTGCAAAGGAAGAAGAATCATAGAGATCTAAGTGTGTGACTAGGGTGGATCTACAAACCAGAGTGGAAGGAGTACATGGGCATGGGGAGAGTTTTTTTGATGTGCACCATCTTGTGGAAGGGTTTTCCTAGTTAGGTTTTGACAACTAGGGCATGGAGAGAGAAGGATTTTTTCATGGAGTTAAGCCTTAGAATTGAGTAGAGTAGTAGAGAAGAGAAAGCGGGAGCTTTAAATTTTAACCTGACAAGAAGAATGGCCCCAAAGAAGGTGAACATTTCACCAAAGAAATAGAAGGGCAAGGGAAAAGGAAAACAAACCGTTGGCATCGCTAGCTCCAATGAGGAATGGTATGTAGAAATGAAATACCCAGACAGAGTATTACTAGGGAAAGAGTGGGTGTCACATTTGAGACAAATGGCCATGATCAATTACAACCATCACACGAGCACTAATGAGAAAGAAATGGCATTGGAACTGGTTCATCCAACTAACAAGAGGACACCATATGGAATGCCAATATATAGCGATGAGGTGAAAGTAAAGTTGGAGAAGGAAGGGCTATTATAACTATATGAGTTGCCTTATTTTGGCAAGCTTGAGTGGCTATATCAGTGGTTGATGTTACACATACATGAAGACACTTCTACTTTGCAGGCTGCAAGATGCACATAACACCTCAGTTGATATCCAAGTTCACTTACCCTGAATTGTGAAGGAGAATCCATAGATGACAACTTGGATTATAAGGAGACCATCAATGACACTGTGGAGGATTATGAATACAAAAAGGGTTCATGGTACTATGACATCGCAGAAATCCCTGAACCTGTTATGAGGATGGCCGTGTGCTTAGTCACCAAGATTAATGATCAAAAAATATGGATACAAGTAAATAAGGCATGGTTAAATGTATGCCAAAAGATCTTAGAAGGGACCATCTATAACTTATCCACCTTTATTGTTGATGAGACCATAAACATTACACAAGAAGGAGAAAAGATACTATTTGGAAACATTCTCCTCACCATCATCTTCTTGGATATTGGAGTGCCCAATGGGCTAGAGAAGTTCATTTGGGAGTATCCAGAAGACAATCCCTCACTTGCAAAAAGGTTTGAGAAATATACTTGTGAAATCATGACAGTCACCCACAAGGCGTGCCTAGAAAAGTGGTACAAGTGAATGCACTATGAATTCATGGAAGAATGGAGGATCCTTGAGTAGTTTCCCATGCTCATGGATGGAGAGGTAGAGTTTGTATTTTATCAACATTTCTGCATTGACAGGTTTATATTGACAAATGGGACTAAGAGCCCATGGTGCAAGCTACCCTTCTCCTTCACCATGTAATACTTCCAAGCAGGGGTCAACCGGTTCAAGGAGGCTAAAAGGCTAAGGTTCAGACCTTAGTGAGGTAGACCAAGACCACCACGAGTTGTAATGAAAGCTCATATACCCTAAAAAGCGTGCATACGTGGAGAAGTATGTCTCCCATAAAGTACAGATGATGAAGCTGATAGTGATGTCAATCACTGGAAGGACTATAACAAGGGTATATCTATACATAAGGCCTAATTTTGAGAAAGGAGCCTATCTAGAGAGTGATTTCTCCATCCTAGAATACCCCATAGGGAGGAAAAAGGTCACACTAAAGAAAAGGGAAAGAGAAGAGGTGTAGGAGAAGAAGGCACCAAGTGTGCAAACCGCACAATCGGTGGGTGCACCAAAATAAATTCGCTAAGCCTAGCACTTACACATGTAGGAAGAATTCCCCAGTCAAGGAAAAAACCCCACAAGAAGAGGCATCCAAAAGCATGAAGGACCCCTCACACATGAAGAATCACCAAGGAATATATCGCCTATTAAGGAGAAAGAGAAGGAAGAATCTCCTATACTGGAATCACCGGTTATGAAGAAGTAGAAGGTGGTAGAAAAGGAAGACTCAGAGGAAACAAAGAGCCTAGAGGCCTACATTGGTGATAGGGATGATGACGAGCCCGAGGGAGCTCAAGACCATCTAGTATATTTATACACAACTGAAGAGGAGGAAGATGAAGAGAAGAATGATGAGGAGGAGGAAAGAAGAATGATGAGGAGGAAGGCAAGGGGGTGAGTGAAGAGGTAAGCACCAAAAATCAGGGAACCCCAAGCCTCACCAAGGAACAAGTGGAAAAATCCATGGAAAGAGAAGTATGGGCATCATTAAGGATTTGGTGGAGCAGGAGTTGGAGTGGAGTGGAGATGAAATTTTGAAGGAAATAGAAGAAGAAAGCGCTTGGGAAAGAATATGGCAGCATGGGTAGGAATCTCAATTTGGTTGTAAGCTTCACAAAGGCTGCGTGAACAGGTGGGAAGGGCGTGATAACAACACAAGGGAAAGGGATGGGATACATTAATGATCCAAGAAAGGTGTTACATGCACTTCCAAAGCACCATACCAACAAAAAAAATCATGGCTATGACTTCATTTGATGAAGAAGGTGCATATCCACAAACCAGAAAGATGTTATCTTGGGCATTTGAGTCCCACATGGATGAACCTGAGTTCGAAGTAAGTCAAGGAGTGCTGATGAAGGTGCCAGAGAAAAAAGGAGTAAATCCCTTGGTGAATGCTCAAAAATTGTTAGATGAGCAGGTCTGCAACACTCAACAAAGTTTCAGTTGAGATTGAGGCTAGACTGTTTGGAAGGAATGCTATAGTGAGATTCTTGGAGGAGGAATTGGAGAAGAAAAAAGAGGAGCTCATTGAGAAGAGAAAGGACTTGAAGCAAGAAGCTTATTATCAGTGCATAGTTAAGGTGTGAATTGAAGGAAGAGAAGGAAAAAGTGCATGAAGTCTCTAAGAAGGTGGAGATGATTATGAATTCCATTGTCTTGAAGCATCCCAACCTTACGCCACCCAAGCAAAAATATGAATCACCCTTGTAGTTTCTAGAGGATTTGACTCACATCCTCACGATGGAAAGGTGACCACTTTCCTTAGAGACCACAGAAGAAGTGTTGGCACACCAAGAGAGAGAAGAGAAGCTGAAGGTTGTCGAGATTGTTTCTTGATATACCAAACTCCTTGTAGAGGTAAAGGCTACCACACAAGTTGTTGAATTTTCATATGATAATTACACTGATAGAGATAGAGTGGCAAGCATCCTGGTCACTACACATGAAACAGAACTCAAGGAGTTTCAAGATAATAATAAGGGGAACAGGTCAGAAAGAGATAAAATCCTGGCTGAGGTAGAAAAGAAGTTTAGAAGCTATCGAGACCTTGCAAGGCTCAATCAAAATCTGGATAAAGGAATTATACCCCCAGATCACCCGCAAGATGGATGCACTTGATGACTTGGGAAAACAATTAGATGGTATTTTGAGATAATGAGTGCCAAAGGGGAGAAATTAAGTTTTGAGGAGGTAAAGCGCCCTATTCGAGAGACCTCTGTCAGCAAGCACAGAGTACAAGGTTGACACCTAGGAAAAGCTAGAGGTAGAAATAGGGAAGGATTTCCCTCTCCTCCTTCAAAAATAAGCATTTTTCTCTTTCATTTTCCCATTCTTTCATTCTTTCTCCCAATTCTTCATTCCTTCATTATTTTTTCCCTATTCAGAGCTTACCATTCTTTATTCATTAAAGAGAAGTGTTTTCCGAGGACAGAAAATAGGCGTAGTGTGGGGTGATGTTGGGCCTCAAAATATTGGCTAAGTGGAAGAAGGCGAGTGGGCGCAAGGGGCCTATATGAAGAAGGGTCACACAAGGTGAAGGCAGTGCAGAACTTAGGGTTCTAGCAGGGTTTAGTAAAACACATAGCACGTGTGCGTAAGACAAGACAAGGTTTTGGGACTTAGCCATATTTGGATTTCCAAGCATCACACGAGGAAAGTGTGACCCGTCTAGCATGCGGAGTGGATAAGGTGCCAGCCTCAGAAGCTGTATGGTCAAGAATGGAATATTCCATGCATGTGATGGAAGGATCTAGAAAAAAATCATTGCAAAGAGTGGAGAGCTCAGATCAAAGGAAGAATACTCCATCAAAGGACCACATGGACACTTAGAAACTGATTTTTTATCTCAAGAAGGCATGATGGTGGAGACTAAAGCTATATATAGAGATGCTCGGGTAAAAGAAAACAGAGAGACACACACCAAGAGTGAGCATCATAAAGCACTGGATAGGTGAAGATTTGTAGGAATAATGAAGGATCCTTTGGGTTGGGATTAGGAGAACTGTAGGAGTGATGGTATATTTAGAGGGATGGGTTTGTAACCATTTTTTTAATGTGGAAGCATAACTTAGGGTCCTCATGCATGACTCTGGTCTGCATTATTATATTGGTTTGTTATGGCCTTAATGAATGTAATGTGGTTATTGAACTTGTTAACATGAATATAAGGTTTTATTCTAAAGAATATATGTTGTTTATGAGCATAAATCCTAGTGCATTTCCTTTGTGTTATGAATCAATCCTCTATATTCTATTTGATACTTCTCTTTTGTTATCTGAATGGATGCATTGATGTGATAACTCATCCTAATTTCTTATATTGAACACATGGATTTTTTCTTTCCTTAATCTAAATCTATCATTAAGGATGTATTCTCATAAGACTCATATAAAGGAGACCAAGGCATGCTCCTACAGGACTAGACAAAGCGTGGAGTGACTAAAATATGATCCCCAGCTGCTAGAAACTAAAGATGAAAATGCATAAAAACATGACGAGATAAAACTCTAGAGTGGAAACACTGTGTATAGTAATACTGATGTGTGTAATGCACGTACCCATGGTTAGTATGGTGTGTGACTACTTGGCAAAGTGTGTTGTTGACACTGTTGTTGTTATTTTTGTTGAGTGTTTCCTATACCATATTGACTTCTTGTTTCTCATATGGTCAGACCTGTAAGGAGTACAGACAACCTTCATCAGTAGTCAACATATATACGTATCATGTAAAAACGAGAATGTAAAATACACATGGTCATCCTAAAAATAATGTACCAATGTAACAGTATGCAAGACTTGAAAATGTAAATGGAACTATGTGCACCTCAGTCCATGTCGATAAAAATTACCTTTGTCATTCAGGATATCCTATATCTTACCAACCGCCGTTTTTAGGCGATACATGATGCCATAGGAAGAAGCTATAGGAAGGGAATTATTAGCTTTGGTCTTTATGAATAATGTCATCACACGGTCATACCTTGCATAACTTGTAAATGTAAGGATCTCTATACGTCTTGGATTTTTTGGGCAACTACCGACGTACTAAGATAGGAAGAAGTCAACCTTGTTGAGGAAGATAAAACTTCCTCTACGTATCCTCCAACTGGTAACTACTCCTCCAAATCGCACAACCATGTCACCTATAAAATCCACTATGTATCGAGAATTCATAGACTAGTCTGAACCCACTCATTGTATGTGAACCCACAATGCCAAGGGAGGAAAGTACACTAAAATGAACCAGTTTAGAAGTGCTTCATAGAAAGTGAGGCAACCTCAAATGATGCCCTTCCTCTTTGGGGGCACTTATCAGTGTCACTGATAGGAGGAATGACGTCACCTTCTATCAATGAGGACTAAATGTCAGGATGATGATTCTATTCTCACCTCTATAGGGGGAAGGGAAAGATGTTTGGTAGAAACACCAGGAATATACAAATAAGAGGCTAGCAAAAGACAAGTGTTAGTATTGAAACAAGCATGCATGTGGAAGAAAAAGTGTCAAAATACACAGATCACCTGTCAAAGGCTACCAAGACAGAGTCAATTTTGTAAACACACACCGAAGAGAAAGTAAGTTGTACAAAATTCCTTTGCAAGCATGGGACATCATTCATGCATGTCACAAGATATGTAAGCTGACATTCCCGATATAAAAAACAAGTATTGCACACCATAATATAGTGGAAAGGCCCACATACAAGAGAAAATAATGACAATAAAAGCTATGAAAAAAGCAGCGACATCATTGCCCTTCTTAGTCAAATAGGATCCTGCAAACAAATTCTTACTATTTCTTTGAAGCTACCCATTAACATGTTAGAAAGATAACAAGTATTTCAAAAATCATTCTTATAACCAAGGTGACGGGGGACTCCACAAGTGCATGGAGTACCAAATGAAACTTAACCTTACTTTCACCTATGAGAGACGAATGTGGATGCCTTTTCCTAGCATCAACCAAGTTGTAGGATCTTAGGGTAGACCATGAGAAAGCATCTCTTGATGGATTCTCGCGTTGTAACCAAATATTTGTAGCGTTGAAGGATCACACACTAAAACCACCCTATGTGAACACATGTGTGTGTACCTGGTATATATAAATGACATGCCAAGTGATCTAACTAGAATGTGTAAACAATGATGACCACTATATAAGCAAGAGCTAAACGAATGTATATCTACAACTAAGATAAGAAATATGTTGTGGATGGATGAAATGGAATACAATATGGAATGATAGGAACTTCACGATAAGCCCCCCAAGTGAATGCCGAACACCTGTCAATTCTAAAATAGTTTCATTTTTTTTCCCCCTCAACAATAAAAAATGAACTATAAATGAGAATGCGTCATTAAGGAAATGGTCGAAGTGGGTGTTGTGTAGTAACGCGTGTTGTGAATAACATCCTTGGTTGTGATGAGTACTTTGCAGGGCATAGTGAATTTGATCTACAACATACATCAAGAGCTATGTGTGTGAGATGCTTATAGCCTAAGCATATATCATCGACATGACTTGAATAGTTTGGGAGTGATGATTCTAATCCATTCAAAGCTTTATATCACATACATGATGACCGTATGTCAGGGACTGGTGATGTAGTCTTCTTAAAGAGTGTATTACTCACTACAATTGGAATGATGAGTGTCCTAAATCATTTTAGGTGTTGACAGATTTAGCCTTCTTCAACCACCTGTGTCACTATCCTAGAAATTTCATATGATGAAACCTGTCAAATTATAAATGTCTGATGACCACTGTACCGGTCCATTTGATTTTTAAACTCACTCAGCAGTCGAGTGACGGACCATAGGAACTGAAATGTTATTTATTAGAGTGGTGAGTACATACGTTGTAGACTGATGAAACTATATATGACTCATGATGAAAATCTTGTCCTAGCCTTAGTCTTTATAGCCATTGAATGTGATCCACTACTTTCGTGTAACCATAAGACCTGTCATATTGTGTAGGAGTAGGATGCAATGCATTATATGAGTATGCATGAAGAACCTAATACCAATGTATGATGTATAAATGCATCAAATGTTGAAATTTTATGGGACTCAAATGTAGAATTTATGGTGTATGATGCGTAATGTCATGAATAGTATGTGATGTGTCAAGCCATTATAGATGTAGTGTGTAGATGGTCTATGTGTACTGTAATCCCTCAATAGTCTAAGTGTGATTCCGAAACACAAGAGTGTGTCCATCAGGTAATGATGATCCCTCCATGATTTTCCTAATGAATCTATCATTTACCAAATGACCTTATTCTTTGACGGTTCTAAATGTCAACATGGGGGTGTTGCAGGGGTTATCCTCATTACTCTTGATGGTGATACTATTCCTTTATCTTTCAAATTAGAATTTGATTGCACCAATACAACCACTGAGTATGAAACACTTATCTTGGGCCTTCAAACTGCCCTAAACTTAGATGTTAAAACCATTAATATCTTTGTTTATTCTCAATTGGTTGTGAACCAAGGCAATTTTTTATACCAGTGTCGTAATGAGGTCCTTCAAAATTATAAGTTACATGTCAACTTACTTTTGACCACCTTTGACCATTACCTCATTCAAACCACTCCATGACCCACCAACAAATTTATACATACCATGGATTTTCTTTCCTAAAAAATACCTGCCTCACTTTCTGAATCGAAAATATTTGTCATAGTACAATGGTTATGGTCACCTTTGTACATAATTCCCAACGTTACTTTTGTGGGACATATCGAAACTGACCCACGTGACATCTTGTATAAGTAGTTTGTTTATTACCTCTCCCTTTTAATCTACCTCTAGACCTCACTTCTAATGGTCGAAGAGCCTTCCTCCATAAGGTCTCCCGTTATGTCATAATGGGTGGTCTTCTCTACAAATGTGGATTTAACAGTATCCTACTCAGGTGCCTCACTAGTCCTGAAATTCCATACACCATTAAAGAAATCCTTAATGGGATTTGTGGTGGACATTTCAGTGGCCATGTTGTTTCCAATTGAATCCTTTTCCTTGGCTATTAATTGCCAACCCTTAACCAATATTACTACAAATATGTTAAACATTGTATGAAATTTCAGTAGCATGTTAACCTTCACCATACTCTTAGTCACGCCTTACAAGTCATTAGCGACTTTTGGACCTTCTCTCAATGGGGTTTGGATCTTGTCAGAGAGATTAACCCTCATTCTTCTCATTACCATCAATGGATCATCACAACAACTAAATATTACACTAAATGGGTAGAATCCATCCCTCTCAATTCAACAAAGCCGATAAAATTTGTGAATTCATCAACCACCACATAATTTTTCACTTTGGTGTTCCTCATCACCTCATCATTGGAAATGGAAAACAATTCAAAAATAAAACCCTATGTAAAATATGTGATAAATTTTGCATTAAAATAATTTTATCTTCAACCTATTACCCACATACCAATGGACAAGCTAAATCTTCCAACAAAACCCTGAAAAATATTTGTATGAAATTCATCGACGACACTGGAAAGTATTGGCATGTGCACATTCCTTTCGCCTTATGGGCTTACCGTACTAACATGCATACCTCCACAAATGCTACACCTTTTTCTTTGGTCTATGGTACATAGGTCATCTTGCCTCTCGAAGTCCAAATTCCCTCTCTTCGTATCTCACTTAAATATATGTTGTTTGATGATGAGTTTCACCAATAACACCCACATTTTACACAGACAAAAACAATAGTAAAAATACCAGGATAATTATTTTTGACTTACATTGCTCACTACACAATGCCACAAGGGCTCCAAGTAAAGAAAAATCAACAAAGCACAAGACACTTACATAAGTCATCGAATCACATAGACACATGACAACATCATATACATGTCGATGACACACTTTCTCCAATGAATCAAATGCTAGAAATAACTCAAGCACAAGAAAAGGGACTTAAGGATTGACAAACCCACAACACATTATCACCATGGTTACATCTAGGTTATGATTAACATTCCAATAACATTATTATGTAAGTAATAATTTTATCCCTTTTCCACCTATAGATTCTTAAATTATTTTCACATTCCACTTATTGTTTGACCATTTAATTTTTCTCTTTTTCCCTTATGACAAACTCCATAACTTACATAAGTATTTTCCACATTTCAAATTGCATACAAAGATCCTACCTCTCTCATTTTTATGTTAAGATTATGCTTCCCAAACACTTATACACAGATTATAATTTACCCTTACTACACAAGTGAATCTAACGTGATGTCAAGATGAAATATTAAGATTAAGGGATACTTAGATTCAAGATAGTTTTTTTTAGATTTTTTTCCAAAAACATTCTTTGATCATGGTATAGTTATTTCCCTACCATGTTTATTATAGTTCCATAACTTTTGAATTCCATATATATATTCACAAAGTTTGATCACACCAAGGCAATTCATATTCTTTGTAACACATGAAAATGTTTAATTAAGTTATAAGGACTCCAAGAGTGACATTATTACTAGCCTCTAATCTCGTTTTACTCTTACATGATACTATGGTTTCATTATTAGCATTGTTTTATAACAAAGGAGTTACAGAAGTATTTGTCAAACATCTAGAAGAAGTACATGATTGGAAGTATTATAAACTACCCATAATCCACAAGTGATTTTTTTAAGGTAAGATACCATGTTTTTGCATTTCATGATTTTGCATGTGAAATTTATTTTATTCTTAATGTCATAAAAGGGCATAATGAGGGATTATGGGAACAAGATTATGTTTTCCTGGGTTCTCTAAAGTCAACATCTTTCAAAATAAATTTCATTTTCAAGGAGCTACTTACCATTTTCTACCCACAAGATAACCTCCTAATTGAATGAGGTTTAGTTAAATTTCAATTTGCAATCATGGCTTTATGCCCTATTATAGATTTGATTAAGGTTGAATAAACATATTTACCCTATAGACCCTCCCTAAAGGATCAAGGCACTATATTGTCTCTATCCAAAGATAAGACATTTAGCTGAGAGGATCTAAGAGGTATTAACAAAATTTTAAGTGATAGTACAACTATTTCACTAGCTCCATGATGTCATTTGGATCACACAAGCAATTCATTTGATGAAGAAATTTAATTATAAACCTATCTTCGGAAGACAAGGTAGACCACTATGATACGAAGGAAGAGTTAGTTGTACTTACTCCACATAAAGTTTTACTGTGTCACTCCTATTTGTTAGGCCTATGACGATGTCACTAAAAATACTGCCTAAGACGATAAACCCATTCTTGGGCTCTTATTTACCTAAACTAGGAGGTTTCATCGAGTGTAAAGTTTAAGTTCATTCTACAATTTCAATCTCTTATATGGTAAAAAAGATCACACATGAAGACATGTTATGCATAGATCTTATACAAGGGTTGAGTGTTTTGATTAAATCTCTTTATTACATTTACAAGGTAAGAATACAACATCGTAATTAATTAATTGTTTATTGAACACTGAAAGAGCACTACAATGTATTAACTTCAAAATTCATTAACCATATATATATCAAACCTTTTTACCATACGTCCTATGAATCAAATTGAAACTATGATTAAATACACATTTCGTAGATGTCTCTAAAACTAGCATCTCATACAAATTAGCCAATATTCAAATATAAATTTTTCTCTAACATGAGACTTCATTATACATATATTAATTTTACAATGAACTATATAAATTACAATGATAAATAATGAATTACACATCACCTTTTAGCCATCAATCTTACATCCTGCAAAACCATGTGAGGATGAAATCAATGATAAATCACTGGCATGACATCCACCCTAATCTAACATAATTAACATTGATCCAGTTTCCCATTTACATATAATAATAATTACAATTTGCATTCAAAATAAAAGGTTTAGGGACATGTATTCATTTCACTTCATTTCGTAACCAAGGAGAGAGAAAGATAAAGGAAGAGAGAGAGAAACACCATTTTGTCAAAATTTCTACTTCACATAACAAGTTACACGCTAGAGTTTTCAAACAGTTATTTATATGTGTCAAAAGTTTCCACAGTGGTTTGGCAACCCGACGAGGGTCCCACAACTTTCTATTTTTACATTTTCTTGCTAGCTACAAAAATTTTCAAAATGGGTTCAGAGGATAAGAAACCACTTTCAAATGTTGTCTTCCAATGAGCAAACACAACACGATTAAATTTATATGTATCCACTTGTACTCCAAGAGTTCATAGCAACTGACATAATTTGGAACTGGAAAATAGTTTGTGTTTGGCAGCTAGTTTTCTGGGGCCATTGGTCATAATTGACCTAGTTGTAATTGAAAATTTTTTATCTCGAGGGCTCAGAAAACCACTTCCAAAAATAACATCCACTTGATGAACATGAAGTGAGAAACATCCTACAAGTTCCTCTATATATGGATAACTCACCAGAGTTGATAGGACTGAGAATTAGCAAATGGTTATCCAATGGCAACATGTTTTCTAGAGCCACCGGTCATAATTGGTCTAGTTTGACCTAGTCAAACTGCAACCGGAGGCCTACAAAATGCCATTGTCGACCTATCCAAAAAAGTTTTTTTCTGTAAACTAAAATTTCCATGTAATTGTCTAGAAAAAAAGCTAGAGGCTTACTAAGATAGATAATAATTTCTCTATCTAGGTTTTAAATGGCGGTTCAAAATGAAAGCCAACTTTCTAGATTTAACAACTTCCTACCACTGCAAAATAGTGTAACAGGGCTCTTATGAGGGCATCAAAAAGATCACAAAATTTCATTTGGGGTCAATCTAAAGATTGAAGTGACACCTCACATAACAAGGTACGTGAAGGAATCTTAACCTCCCTTTTCTAGAGTTACGAAGGTTACTTTACGAGTCCCAAGAAATTGTAATTTATTTAGTTAAACAAGGGAGCGGTCATATCATTTAAAAGGAACTCAACTTCAACCTATCAAATAAAAAGGGTAATGTAGAAATATAGTTTGGTTGTGACGTTTACTATATCATCACGATGTGAGTGTTCAAGTTTATTGTCTACCAAGCAATATTGGATCTTGTAAGTCACAATACAAGGTTTTACTATTTTTAAAACAAGTTTATTTTGTACAGTATAATATATGAAAACCTTTGGTTATAAATTTTCATTTCATGCAAAATAAACACTAAAGAACAAAAATTATGAGAGAGGAGGAGAGATGAACCATGACATATAATATTAGTGTCTACAGTATATGGTGGGTTCATCCATATTCCAGAAGGTGCTGAATCTCTTTTAGTATTTTGTAAAATAGTTTGTGAGCATTAAGAAGCTCCCATATACTTTCCTTTGCTAAAACGTCTCTAAATATTCTTCAACAAACCCCAACCAACAAAATAGTTTTCTTACAGTCCTCTAAATCTAAAAGGTTGTTGCAATATAATTACAGTAATGAGAATCCCATAATCTCCTCTGATAAACTCACTGAAATTAAAAGGATATGATGTATTTAATATGGTAAGAACATATCTCAGACCTCAATGCACTTAGTTCCTCACATTTATCGTGTTTGGTGATGATAAGCCTATTCGATGAAGTAAATGTAACTGAGCTCTTTCATATCAACCATAAATGGCATGGCCCAACCCATAGCATGAGATGAGAATGAAAGATAGAGAAAAACTCCATGGAGGCCTAGATTTTAAAGGGAAATACCAAGTAATGGTGGAAAGACATGAATTAGAAAAAAAATGCCATTTTGTGCACATCTTGCAGCTATACAAATACTGACATTGGCTAAACCCAGATCTTCCAACACATAAAACATAGAGCCTAGAACAAATTTATGGCAAGTAGTTGTGAAGAACATAGGCTTATCAAGGATAGACCAGCTCCTATATTTTGATAATAGTGGCTTGGATAAGGAGATTCCTGAGATTGAAAATGTGAGCCACATGGACAAAAGTAAAGCATTAAACTAAAAAAAAGGGCACCAAGGCACAAACAAGTAGGACAAACCATAACTAAACCTGATGACTGAGAGCATATACACAGGTCTAAACAATGAACCAACAAGGATAAAACCTGGATCAACATTGCAAAGCTCGACACCTTTGAAAATGGTGGCTATAACTGAAATACTGAAAATAGAAGCACAAAGCCAAGTACAGATCTCAAAAAACCTTCTTCCATGGTGACCATGATGAAAACTTGCAGAGTTTATCCTAACACACCACGTCCTTGAGAAGATTGAACCTATTTCAGTATAGATACATACCCATTTCAATCAATTTTTAGATAGAAAATGAGGAGATATTTGGGTTCTAGTTTTCATCTTTGTGTGTCAGTGGATTTAACTCACTGCAATTATCCAAAAATTGATAAATTCCAACGTTGAACTAGGTACCTATGTGTTAAAAAAATATGGATCTCAAATAAAGTTTTTGTATTATTATACAAAGATAATGGCAGGTTTGAATAAACATGGATGGGATCGCATGCCCTATCCAGATCCTGGCATACGCCACTTCTTGCAACACACTACCTCCCCTCTTACTCACCCACCAAACTTCTTCAATTATCCCCCACGCCACTTCACAAAGTATATTATTTATTATTAATTCTATTTTAATATTATTTAATTATGGGTACTACATCACCAAGAACATTTAACACAAATTGATCTCTTAGATGAACACCTTTTAAATGCTCTAGACCATCTTCAAATCTACCAAAAACACATCAAGCGTCCCTATGAAAAATCTTTTCAGGAGCTAACTTTCAAGATCGATGATCTTGTACAGGAAAATCAACACTTAAAAAAAGTAGAGAAAAGCAAAAGGGGTAAGTTTGCTCCTAATTGGCTTGGAACCTACATTGTCACCCATACCTATCAATCAAGTGCTTATAATTTATCTTCTCTTGAAGGTAAACCCAAACCATAACCCCTTAATTCCTTGCATCTTCGACTGTTCTACTGTTGAATAAATTAATACATCACTTTATGTCACCTATATGCTCATCCCTTGAGCAATATTTTCCTCCATATACCTCTTTTAAGAACCAATGACTAAAATCAGATTGTGTAATTATCCACTGCCATTTAGCCTTGTCTTAAATATGAGTGTTACAGCTCTACTCATGACATGATTCTCATGGATGATTTTCATCATTTTTAGGATGAAATCCTATGGTCGTTTGTCACTCAAAACCATTCTTTCACAGCTAACCTTTTCGTGATATGGTCTTTCCTTCATAAAATATGCCTATACTCCCTTATAGTCTTGTTTATGACTTCAAGTTCAAAAGTGAAAAGAAAAAATATACATGGGATAACAAAAAAATCAACTCCTTGAGTCAAACTTCTTGTAAATAGATGATTCCCTTAGAATTACATCTACCTCTCTTTTTTACTGTTATAAGTAGACTACTCCCTCAAAGGACAACTATAAAAATCCAGCCACTTATTGTAATTAGTCTATCCAAAAAGAAGACTAATCTATATCTCTCAAATAAAATAATTTTGAAGCTTCCTGCATTGATCAATTTCACGAAGTCCTCAAGGAGAACCTATTTATCCCATTATAAACTTCTCGCATCGATCAGTTTATAGAAACAAAAAAAGGAAAATTCAAACAAAACGTAAAAAAAAAACTTTTGGTCATGGACTTTCCTATCCTAGTTTTGGGTATCTTGCAGAAGGGGCATGCTGTCTCACAACAAGATTACGGTTAACAAAAATTTCCACCCTAACTTCTATTTATTATATTCTAAACCAAATCAAGGGATGAAACATGTATTTTACACATTTTGATCATGCACCTTCTTTCACCTATAGACCCATTGCACCATGCAACATATCTAGGGACTTAATTTCAATGAGTCTAAGGATATGACAATTATGGTCTTTGCCAACTATGGATCATTTTGCTTCCTTTCATTTTACCTCTACCCAACTTGTTGTTTCTTCAAACATGACAGGATCATCAAAATTAATTTAACCATGACACCTTCATCTATTCCTACACCTAACTCACCTTTCCTATTACCTATTCAACATTCAAACTTGCCTATTTTAAAAAATGCCTTACCCAACCAACCTACCCATCTAACCTACCTACTTATCTCACCTAACCTAATCACATTATTCCCTATTTTATGGAAGAACTACACCGTCTTGAGGCCCCTTTTGTGTTGAGAATGGATCTTAATTGCTTCACAAAAAACTTGTTTTTTATATGTTACTAGTTCTGACAGTAACCGGCATTGGTCAGGGTGTAATTAGCATTGGTCAGGTAGTAACTGATGATGATTACATGTGTGACACAGTTTTTTGTTTTTGACAAAAATTAAAATAAATCAATTATTTTAAATATGATTTATTGATTGTAAAAGAAAAGTTAAGTTACCCAAAATAGATATATATGCATGTATGCATTGTATGAGGGTAAGTAAGAAGGAGAGAATATATATAGCAATTGTTTTGCATGTAATTTTTCTTGATGAGTAAGGAAGAATAGCCGAGTGAGGGAAAAACATTGAACATCCTGAGAGGTGTTGGAAGACTGTACAATGTTCATTGTATTTCCTCTGTAAAGCACTGAATAATAATATTGGCCATTTCTTGGTGGACGTAGCCCACACTCGGTGAACCACGTTAAATATGGTGTAATATTTCTCTTGTTTATTTTATCTTCTGGTTATTTATGCATTCATTGCTTGTATGATTGCTCTTATTATAGATCTGCACAACATTGTCATTTGGTTTAACCCCAAAAACTGGTATCAGATATTTGTTTGAGGGTTTTTTGTGTTGACATATTTACTCACAGAGGGTTTTCTGATTGAGTGGGAGCTACAATAATGGCAGAAGAAAACAAATACAAGGTAGAGAAATTTGACGGTCATAATTATCAATTATGGAAGATACAAATTGAGGATTATTTATATCATAGATATTTATATTTACTATTGGATGAGAATTCTAGATCTATGAAGATGACTGATGAAGAATGGAAGATTCTTGACAAAAAGGCTTTGGGATCTATAAGATTGAGCTTGGCAGCATCTGTGGCTTCCAATATTACAGAAGTGGATTAGATGGTAGATTTAATGAAATATCTTGCTAATTTATATGAAAAACCTAGTGCTTCAAATAAATTTTATTTGATGAAGAAACTATTTAGTTATGAGATGCATGAAGGTGGATCTGCATCTAGTCATTTGAATGATTTTGGATCTATTGTAAATCAGTCAAAATCAGTTGCTATACCATTTGATGATAAAGTAAAATCATTTTTATTCTTATGTTATTTTCCTGATAGTTGGGATAACTTGGTAATGACTGTTAGTAATATAAAATCTACTAATAATATTTTGAAGCTTAATGATGTAGTTAGTATAATCTTGAATGAAGAAATTTGCAGGAAGAGTACAGAGGAAGCATCATCTATAAATGCTTTGAATGTAGAAAGCAGGGGCATGTAGAAGGAGAGATCCAAGAGTAAGAGTAATGGAAAATCAAAGTCAAGGGATAGCAGATCTAAATCTAGAAGTAAGGAAATTATTTGTTGGAAATTTGGAAAGAAAGGACATGCAAAAAAAGATTTTTGGTCAAAGGATAAAGAGAACCAACAACCAGAAAAAATAAAGAAGAAAATATTGTTGCATCAGATGTAATGCAAGATGCTCTTATTATTTCTTTATATAATAGAATTGAATCATGGGTTTTAGATTTAGGATCTTCTTTCCATGCAACCCCTAATAAGGGTTATTTCAGAAATTATATCTAGGGAAATTTTGGGCATGTTTATTTGGGTGATGATGAACCTTGTAGTATTACTAGTAAAGGTAAAGTTCATCTAAAATTGTAGAATGGAAATACATGGGTATTGAAAGATGTGAGGCATGTGCCAAGCCTCAGGAGGAATCTTATTTCTACAAGGCAACTAAGTGAATTTGGTTGTATGGTTACTTTTACAGGAGACTCTTGGAAAGTCACCAAGGGTACTTTTGTTGTGGAAATAGTTAATAAGGTAGGAACTTTATATTTATCTACCTGTATTACTGATTCCTTTTCTACATTATCCACTTTATATTTAGATGCATGCATGTGGCATAATCGGTTGGGTCATTTGAGTAAAAAAGGAATGCAAATATTAAAGGCTAAGGCTAAGTTATTAGATTTGAAAGATTTTGATCTTGATTTCTATGAGTATTTTATTTTTGGAAATCAAAAGAGAGTGAGATTTCTAAAAGTTGGGGTAACTAAGAAGGAGCAAAAATTAGAGCTTTTACACTCAGATGTGTGGGGAACAACTCAGGTAGCTTCTCATGGAGGATCCTAGTATTATGTTACTTTCATTGATGATGCTACAAGAACAGTATGGGTTTATTGTATTAAATGTAAATATGATGTTTTTGAGACTTTTAAAAGATGGAAAGCCCTTGTTGAGAATGAATCAAATTCTAAGTTAAATTTCCTTAGATTTGACAATGGTGGTGAATACTATAGTAAGGATTTCAATGATTATTGTTCAGTGAATGGGATATATAGAGAAAGAATGGTTCTAAGAACACCAAAAGAGAATGGTGTTGTAGAAAGAATGAATAGGATAATCATGGAACGTGCTAGAAGTATGAGAATACATTCTGGATTGTCCTTACAGTTTTGGACAAAAGTAGTTGATATAATGGTTTATTTAATTAACCATGGGCCTCCAAGTTCACTAGATGGAGGAATACCAGAGGAAGCTTGGACTGAAAAAGAGGTAGATCTTTCTTTTCTTAAAGTTTTTGGTTTAGAATATTTTTTGCATGTTGATAAGGAAAATAGGAAAAAGTTGGATGCAAAATCCAAGAGATGTAGTTTCATTGGTTATGGATATGGTGATTTTGGTTTCCATTTTTTGGATTTAGAAAATTCTAAAATTATTAGGAGTCGTGATGTTGAATGGAATGAAAAGAGAATGTACATGGATCAAATTTTGGTACCCAAGGATGAACCGGTTGAGAAGTTTGTGAATAAAAAAGAACTCTCAGATTTAAAAGTATTAGTTACAGAGTTACACAGTAACCAGTATCAATTTACCCCTCACTGGTATCAGTAAAAAAATGGTATCAGTTATAAAAGACCCAAACCGACATTGGTTAATAGAACCGATGTCAGTTACAGGTGACTGACGTCGATCACTGTCAGATTTGGATACAAATTTCCAGGAGGTCTAGATTGAGCATCTAGTACCCTTAACTCCCATGAGAAGGTCACAAAGGGTAAGTAAAGCTCCAGAAATATTTACACCACCTCTATTTTATTTATTATTGAATGATAATGGTGAACTTGAGAGATTTGAAGAAACAATGTAGGATAAGACCCACGTCCAGTGGGAACATGGCATGGATGAGGAGATGGACTCCTTGGAACATAACCAGACTTGGGATTTGGTTAAGTTTCCAGAAGGTAAGAGAACATTGTAGAACAAGTGGGTTTACAGGATCAAGGAAGAAGAGGGTGGACAAAAAAGATATAAGGAAAGGCTTGTAGTAAAGTGATTTACATAGAATGTAGGTATTGACTTTGGTGAAATATTTTCTCATATTGTTAAGATGACTTCTATTCATACTATATTAAGATTAGTTACACTAGAAGATTTACATTTAGAGAAACTATATGTGAAGATGGATTTTCTTCATGGTGATTTGGATGAAGATATTTATATGTAGCATCTGTTTGGTTATGGAGTCAAGGGTAAGGAGAAACTTGTGTACAAATTGAAAAAGAGCCTATATGGGCTCAAGCAAGCTCCAAGGCAATGGTATTTGAGAATTGACAATTTTATGCATGAGCATGGTTATATGAGATGTGAATATGACCATTGTTTTTATTTTAAAAGGATTGAAAATGGGAGCTATGTTATTTTGTTACTATATGTGGATGATATGCTGATTGCAAGATCTAGTATGCAGGACATTGGTAAACTTAAAGAAAGGTTACTTCACACATTTACAATAAAGGATTTGGGAGATGCAAAGAAAATCCTTGGCATGAAAATTCACCGAGATAGGAAAAACAAGAAGTTGTATTTGTCCCAGGAGGCTTATATAAATAAGTTGTTGGAAAGGTTTAGTATGTAAAGATCAAAACCTATTGCTACACCTATTGCTAGACACTTCGAATTGAGAAAAAATCAGTTTCCTTCATCACACAAGGAGGTTGATTACATGGCACATGTTCACTATGCTTCAGTAGTAGGAAGTATTATGTATTCCATGGTTTGTACTAGACTAGACATTGCACATGTAGCAGGAGTTGTGAGTAGGTTTATGGCTAATCCAGGTAAAGAACATTGGAAAGAAGTCTAATGGATTCTCAGGTATTTGAGAGGGACATCCGGCATGGAGTTATGCAATGGAGGGTTAGATACTTATTTAAGTGGATATTTTGATTTAGATATGGCTGGAGATTTGGTTGGAAAGAGGAGCACCACTGGACATATTTTCACAGTAGGTGGAACAACAGTTAACTTGATTTCAAGATTGCAAAAGGTTGTGGATTTTTCTACTACATTGCAGCTATAGAAGCTAGCAAGTAGATGATATGGATGAGAAGATTCATGGAAGAGTTGGGTCAAGAGAAAGAGGATTGCAGATTATATAGTGATAGTTAGAGTGTGATTCGTCTAGCAAAGAACTCAACATTTCATTCAAGAAAAAAACATATTCATTTGAGGTATCACTTTATACAGAAGGTGTTAGAGGATGGACAACTAAAGTTAGAGGAAATCCATATAGATGATAACCCTGTAGATATGATAATGAAGCCATTGGTAAGTGAGAAGTTGGAGCTTCACTCCACTTCTGTTGGTCTTCGAGTTTAAGACTTGAAGAGGAAGAAATGGGACAAGGAAAAGGAACCAAGGATGGTAATGCACAATACAGTGCAAAAATTGATCTCCAAGTGGGATATTGTTGAGAATGGAGCATAATTGCTTCACAAGAATTTTTTTTACATGTTACTAGTTATAATAGTAACCGGCATCGGTTAGGGTATAACCGGTGCCGGTCAGGCAGTAACCATTGATGGTTACCTGTGCGACACAATTTTTTGTTTTTGACAAAATTAGAATAAATCAATTATTTATTCATTGTAAAAGCAAATCTAAGTTACCAAAAATAGATATATATGCATGTATGCATTGTATGAGGGTAAGTAATAAGGAGAGAATATATATAGTAATTGTTTTACATGTATGTTTTCTTGATGAGAAAGGAAGAGTAGCTGAGTGAGGGAAAAGAATTGAACATACTGAGAGGTGTTGGAAGACTATAGATATTTATTGCATTTCCTATGTAAAGCACTGAATAATAATATTGGCCATTTCTTGGTGGATGTAGCCCACACTGGGTGAACCACGTTAAATCTGGTGTAATCTTTCTCTTGTTTATTTTATCTTCTGGTTATTTCTGCATTCATTACTTGTATGATTTCTCTAATTATAGATATGTACAAAACTGTTATTTGGTTTAACCCCAACATTTTGCAAGGGATATATAGGTAACACTCTTAGGACATGAGACCCTTTGAGGTTAGCTTGACCACTCTTTTCCCAATCATCATTTCCCCCATCAAAAAAACACTTAGATTTTTTCCATAAGAAAAATAATTTGGAAGTTAACTCAAAATTAAACCATACATCATCGTTTATTTTCCATAATATCAATACATTGGAAATTAAACCATTTAACAAAACATCATTTCATTTCACAAATAACATCAACCAAACCATGCCTAACTATCTAGTTTCCATAAAATCAATAACTTGGAAATTAAACCAAACCATGCCTAATCATCTAGTTTCCATAATATCAATATAATGGAAATTAGACTAATCATTCACAAACAAAATTAACTCAACCATGCTTAATCATCTAGTTTCCATAAAATCATTAACTTGGAATGAAACCAAACCATGAACACATCTTGTTTCCATGATAACAATACAATGGAAATACATACAAAAAATAACATCAATAACTACCATCACCCATCTATACATTAAAAAGTTTGTATGTCAATATATTGAATATACATATATAAATAAAAGTATCTCAAAAATATCATATACATCTCGCGTCTTCAACACACGGGATGGTATATATATCAAAAATCAAAACTCAAAAATACATATCATCTCATCTCTATGAGGGGTTGACACCTCTCTTTCTCTATCCGCCCCCCTCATCTGGCCTTTGCCTTGGCCTGCTAGTCACCTCTCCCTTTCCATGGGTCTGACGACTCTCTAAGCTACTGTACTCTGAGTCTGTGAGTTGGTCCTGGAACTCATTTCCTTATGTGCTCTATACTCTCCATATGTCACATATATGATACCAATCTCCATCAAACGGTCCTAGTAATACCTAGCCTCCACCATAACATATCTATAAATAACAATGAAAATCACCTGGGGTGGTGTCATAACTCTGACACCTACCTGTAGACCTTGTGCCTATACCAATGGTCCCTATCCTACTATCTATGAAATAGAACCCTGTCATAGTGCCTGTGACTATATAACGGGACCTTGTCCTGCAACTAGTGCTTGTACTTGTGCCTGAGCATATGTCAATTGGACCTGTAAAATGGAAACCTGTGCTTATAATGTGGAAACATATACCTGAATCCCTGAAACCTTCCCCCCATTCCATGCCTAAGCCTATGATAATTGAGCCTGTAATGTGACTACCTATGCCTGTAACCCTACCACGTGTGTCTACAATGTGGAAACCTGTCCCCCATCTCCTACCCGTGGTTATGTAGGGACTTGAACCTGAGCCTGTGCATGTGCAAGCTGCCCCTGTAATCCAATCACCTATCCCTAGAGGGTGGTCACCTATGCATGGGCCTAAGTAAGATATAAATGTAGGGTAGTCACCTACCCCTGTAACTAGTCCCTCTGTACTATCACCAAAGCTAAGTTTGACTGGCCTAGACGTTACGGGACTGCATGTAACTGAGCTATCCATTAGCACCTATATCCATCAGTAGTGATGGTTTCATCAATCCACATATCTGTAACCTGCTCCTCCTTCCCTGCTAGCCATGTTGAATGTGGTGGAGATAACGGTCTCTGCACATCATCCCTACAATACTATAGAAATAATGGAGGCACATCTTGTTGAAGCCTGAAATGGCATCAGACTCGGTCGACTGGAATCATCTCATGCTCCCCATCCCTCTACCCTTATATCCACCTCACCAGTTGTAATCCTCTAATCTCCTCTACCATACCCCCAAAGGATGTAAAATAAATATAAGATCACCATACAATATCCAAAACATATAGAACCTTTAGAATCTACCGATAATATGTCACATCTTGTGACGCCTCCTCTACTCACAGATGTGCCCCTATTGGTACCCACCTCCTGTATCCAACCTTGTAGGCTTTTGAATGCCAATATTTTTATGGAATTCACTATGGGAACACACATACTATGTGCTCATATGCCCTGTAATGAAGTAGATAAGTGCAACAAATACAAAACCTCTGAATCCTCCGATAGGCCCAAAACTCTCTATACAATTGTACCAAGTAGGTCGACGCCCATGCAAAACATACTCACTCCTCTATCATATCCTCTAATACACCCATCAATGCCAGGGGAAATATCCCACCCTCTGAATCTGGTAGAGTATAGCATCCCATAACTACCATCATCAGAACTACCAATTTGGTCTCCTGAGGATCTATAATGTACATATCCCCAGAACTGATGCTAGCACTATGATATATCAATTCACCAATTGCCTCACCAAATATGGTAAACATAGGATCAAAGGAATCATCTAAATAAATATGATATAATGGCTCCCCAAAAATCGGTAGCTACAAAATCCTATAGACATCCTCCAACATAATTGTCATCTCATCGGTAGGTAAATGAAAGGTGTTGGTTACTGAGTCCCATCTGTAGATGAGAGCGAACATAAAATTATGATCCCATAAAATACACCTATATCAACTCACAGCGTAGAGCCCAGCATCCCTCATATGGTCCCACTCATCCTCAGTCACACTAGGCCACATCTAAACCAAAAGAGGTGGCACCTTGTCTCGCATAGTCAATTGCTGACACACCTGCATCATTGCCATTTAAAAGTGTCACTCAATTTCCCTTTTTAGGTCATCTATTTAATCCTACCTAGTAAAATCCCACTCAGGACTCTACTATCCCACCTACCTTCTACCCAATTCACTCACCTATCGTCTATTCTATCTAGACTATACCACTACATCCATTTAGATTCACTACTTTCCCTTCTTCACCACTTTGACTCAATTTTCCTTAACCCACCCATTCATACATACAATAACCATAAACCTCACCCAATTCTATTTTTCCTAAACTAGTAACCTATCCCAAACTATTTCACTACACATTTACCCACCTCACCTGTGTGCATGTATACTTTGCTTAATGCTAAATCAAATGAAGCAAGAACTACCACCTAAAATAGTTCTACAATTTAGCTAAAACAAAGCATAAACACCATCATGATAAGAATTAAACAAGGGTTAGATGCTAGCATTCATCAATACAAACTTTGAAACTAACAATGCTAAATATCTAAACTCCTCTATTCTCTAACAACAAACAAATGAATGGACCTAAGTAAGCTCCATGGCTATCAAAATAGTTGTCCTTAATGCTCCAAGAACCTAGGAATGGGGGCTAATCAAAGTTGGGCTACAAGACCCTTTTGACACCTCCCATATGACCCAAGCACTTTAAGAAAGAGGCTTAACTCTTCAAGATGATGAACTCTCAAAAGGGCAAGGTGCAAGCTCTTAGTCTCTTTGCTATATGCTTTGCATTTACTCTCTTAGAAAGTTTAGGTGTAAGTAAAAAGGTAGGTGGAGGGCTCTTTATATATCCCAAAGGATAAAGGATTCAACACATTCTCATGAATGTGGGATAAAGGTAAAACATGATTAGGAATGGATAAGGTTGCTTTATTAAAGGTAACCTTACTTTAGAAGAGTTTAATACATGTTTAGCAAGTATCATGGAGTTGGGGGTATTTTAATTACAAGTCCCCTAGTTTAAGCTATCACTCGGTCTGGATTCGCTTGCCGGCCACTTCTCCGTCTAGGTTGATTTCAGTATTAATCAAGGTGGAGGCCTAAGATTAATATTGTGTTGATTGGTTAAATTGGAAGGTAAGCTTTAATTAAGGATTAATTAAATGTCTTAGCCGGTATGGGCCTATAGAGGAAAGGTCAATTAGGTATTTGTTGAAGGGAAATTATTATTCCCTTAATTTTAATAATTCATATGAGGTGAAGCAAGAAGTTCACTTGCTGTATAGTTCTCGATTTGCGTTCGGATGCTTTTTAAATTTTAAATTGCTGGATTATAGTTTATCATCGGGTTGCCCTTCTTTTGGCATAAAAGTTGACTTCAAACTAATAATGCTAAAGAGATTCTAAACTTAATTCTAAAACAAGTAGGTCTCCTAAGGGGGTTTGAAGCATCGATGCTATTAACCCTAGCAAAAGGTCTTAATTAGGTTTCCAAGTATAACTGTTGGGGGCAAAGGGGAAAGTTGGGTACATTGAATTAGCTTGGCATCCATTAATTTGTCTGATCCTGTATTGAGGGAAAAGAGTTGCTTTGTGGACGAGATCAAAATGAAAAAAAAAATCCCTTCAGAAAGGAAAACATTGTCAAGCCTTACCCTAACGATTGCGATTGGGATAATAGGTGTACCAGAGAAATGAAAAAGCTGGACTTGTAGAGTGTAAGTCCAAGTCGAGAAGGAATTCAAAGTTAGAGGCAGTGAATGCCCCGGGAACATTAAATTTGCTTGCGAATGGGCCAGTTTCTGTTAATTAAGAAATTAGGGTAGAAGTTACGGGGATGACAAGTTTGGGGGCCCCCCTCAAGCCCTGGTGTTAAGTGATTTTAATTATGATTCAAAGGTAGATTAATTAATAGGATCGGGTGTAAAAGCTTTATAGAAGCCCACGAATTAGAAAAATTTAGTACGAGTGTTTTAGGGCTATTTTATAAGGGGTTAAATCATTGTAAATATTGTGATTTATTGGTTAAATGGAAAGGGAAGCAATTTGAATTAATAATAATTTAATTAGTTAGGTAGAAGGGGTTGATTTATTAACGGGGAAAGGTCGTTAATTAGGGTATTTGTTGGGGCAACTTAATTAATTAGCTTAGATGTAATTAATTTAATGATTGTATGAGGAAAATGAGTGCTTTGACGATATGTCGTTGATTGCGTTTTGAGAAAGGGGATTTATTGAGCACAGTTTAAGTATTTTAAATTGTTTGGCATAATTATAGGTGTCTACATTTGCCCCTCTTTTGGGGTGGCATAAGTGATGCCACTTCAAAGATAGTAGACAAAAGAGATTTTGAAGAGATGGAGAAGAAAAATTAGTAGGAGGGAAGAGATGCCCCTCGAGTGTCATGGGGTGATAGAAGAACTCGATCGACGATCGAAAAAGGTGAGAAGTAGGCAGAAGAATGGGGACGAGGCAGGATGCCCCGAGGAAGGGGAATTAGGGTGTGAAAGGGAAGTCGGTGTAGAATGAAATATGGATGAGGGGAGAGAGAGAAGCTTAGCCTTAGCTGCTTATTTGTTTGGAACAAATTGATGTCATCATATTGCCATAGGAAACTACATCATCGGTCCCAATATAAAATATTAAGCATACGACAAAGGTAGAATGACATGAAAAGCCATATACTACGAACAATTGTTTCATTGCTGAAAGTACCAACTCCACGCAACATACAATAATGCAATGCAATACGAGAAGGACGGAAACAAGCTCATATAACAGGGAAAACAAGTACGAACGCACATATCTAACCCAACAAACGGTCAAGACAGTTGTACAAATGGTTTGTTATCAGTGCTGAAGAGATCCACAAGTTCGTGATTGACGAAAGGGTTAAAAATGATGCCCCAAGCAAGGATACATGCAAGGGGAAATGAAAAACTGGACACGGGGTCCATGAAAAGCATTTGTGCGCAACGAAAAAGCACCAGGAAACCAAAAAGTGCCCCAGAGTACAGAACGAAGCAAGCAACTAGCTTTTGTGAATGGTTATGAATCCAATGATCCGCGAGTCGTATTAATCGGGGAAGATGTGAGACAAACCAACAGGATATGGAGAAAATACCATGCGCAAGACACAAGTTTCAGCTGTAAGTAAGAAGCAAGTTACCATTTTGTAGGGTGTTTTACTTTTTAGAATTTTTTGAAAAATTTTGCCTTGTTTTTATTTTTTTGATTTTATATATTTTTGTTGTTTTCTCGATAATGTTTCTATTGTATGTTTTGTGTTTTTCTCGAAACAATGTTCTATTGTTTTTGTTTTGTTTTCTCGAAACAATGTTCTATGTTTTTGTGTTTTTCTCAAAACAATTTTCTATTGTTTTTATGTTTTTCTCAAACAATTTTCTATTGTTTTTGTGTTTTTCTGAAACAATTTTCTATTGTTTTTGTGTTTTTCTCTCGAAACAATGTTCTATTGTTTTTGTTTTTCCTGTCAAAACAATTTCTATTGTTTTTTTGTGTTTTGTGAAACAATTTTCTTTTTTTGTGTTTCTCAAAACTTTAATGTTTCTATTGTTTTGTGTTTGTGATTGAAACAATTTTCTATTGTTTTTGTGTTTTGTGAAAACAATTTTCTATGTTTTGTGTTTTCAATAGTTTTCCAAAGCTATATGGGGTAAAACCAAGAAAGCATGGATGCCCCCAGCGTTAGGTGGGGAATATACAAGGGCAGAAGCCACGCGCTTATGAACAAGAAGGTGAATTCATTGAGTTGCCCCCAGCGTAAGATGGGAAATAACGAAAGACCACGTCCCTTACAGACGAATAGAAGAAGGCAAAGCCGGATCAAGGCTGGACTAGATGGTGTGCACAAGGAAACTCAAAGGTAGAACCAGGTCCAGGAAAAAGACAACTACCCTTCTGATACAGAATGCTTGTGAACAACGAATCCTCCCGAGGCGCCGGAAACCGGTTTTCACCCCAAGGACTTGTCCAAAGTGCCACAATTGCGTGGTTTTCACTAGTGGACGACCTGTTTTTCTCTTTTTCTTTTTTTTTTTTTTTTTTTGATTTTTTTTTTTTTTTTTTTCTTATTTTTTTTATTTTTTTATTATTTTTTTTTGTTATTTTTATGACTTTCTTGTGCCATGTTTAGGCATAAAACCTCTTAAGATGCATGAATTCATGGGCTCCCGGAGCTCATCACCATTGGGGTGAGCCAACTTGTATGCCCCTGTGCCATACTTGGCAACTATGGACATAGGGTCCTAACCAGTGTGGTTCGAACTTCCCTTTCTTTTCTCGCTCTGCTCTGGTGTTGAACTGGTTCTCCTTCATAACTAAATCACCCACCTCAAACTGGCGAGGGATGATTCTCTTGTTGTAGTTGCGGGAGATTCTGTGTTGATATACTTTCAGGTGATTAAGAGCGCGAATGCGCCTCTCATCCAGGAGCTCTAACTCAGCCAATCTTGCCACTCGGTAATCTTCATCCTTATCCAAATAGTCCCGAAGAGAAATTCGCAGGGATGGGAGTTCAATCTCTAAAGGGATGATAGATTCTGTCCCGAACACGAGGGAATATGGCGTCGCACCCGTAGGAGTGCGAATTGATGTTCGGTAGGCCCAGAGGGCTGGGTGGATTTGTAGGTGCCAGTTTCGAACCAGTTTTGCTAACCATCTTCTCCATTATCCTTACCAAAGTCTTGTTTGTTGCCTCAGCTTGTCCATTACCCTGAGGGTAATATGGCGTGGACCATTTCAATCTGATTTGGAACCGTTGGCAAAGACCTTTCACAGTTTTGTTCTTAAATGACTTCCCATTATCTGTGACAATGGCTGCAGGGATACCATATCGGCAAATAATGTGATTCATGATGAATTTAGAAATCTGTGCTCCTGTGACATAGGTTAAAGGGACAGCCTCCACCCATTTTGTGAAGTATTCTGTAGCTGTGATGATATGTGTATGACCATCAGATGAGGTAGGAGTAAAGCTTCCCTATTAGATCAAGTCCCCACTTGGAGAATGGCCACAGGGTAGTGATTGGTTGCAATGGTTGCGATGGAGCATGGATGAAATTTCCATACTTTTGGCATAGCACACATTTTCTAACATAATTACAACAATCAGTTTCCATGGTGGGCCAATAGTAACCTACTCTTAACAGTTCTTAGCCAAGACCATTCCGTTTGTATGTGCTCCGCATACTCCTTCGTGTACTTCTTTAATTGCCTGGATTGACTCCGGCACATCCAGACAACGTAACAGATTCCCATCGTAGCCATGACGATAAAGTGTACTCCTAACAGGGTGTAATGGGCTATCTGGCGAATTAGGCTCTGCTTTTCAGAGCGGGAGATTTCGGGAGGGAATGTACTGTCCTTAAGATAGGTGAAAATGGGTTCATACCATGGTGAATGGGGACCAACAACCTCACAAGCCAAGCCAAGATTCTGGCATGTCATACGCGGGCTGGCGTAGATTTTCTACGAAGAATGGCATATCATTGTTCCCTGGCGGAATACGAAGCATAGATCCCACCGTTTGCCATAGCATCTGCCGATCTATTCTGCGCTCTTGGGATTTGCTCAAAGGTAATGCGCACAAAATACTCCTTCAGAGTTTCCACCAACTTCTTATAAGGTATGAGCTTGTCATCCTTAACTTTATACTCATCATTAACCTGTTTGATGATTAGCTGTGAATCACCTACAACCTTCACATGTTGAATATTCCACTTGATGGCTAGCTTCATCCCTGCAATGAGTGCTTCATATTCCGCAATGTTGTTTGTGCAAGGGAAGGCCAGGTGGAAAGCCTGTGGTATAGGATCACCTGAAGGAGGAGTAATAAGGACCACTCCTGCACCTGAACCATGAAACGTAAAAGATCCATCAAAATGTATCTGCCATACGATAGATTCTTCAATGTAGAGCAAAGATGCATCTGGCAGATCCAGACTCAAAGGTTCTATGCTTTGCAAAGGTGCTTCCGCTAGCTGGTCAGTAAGTACTTGTCCTTTAATTGATTTTTGATGGACAAATTCTATATCAAACTCACTGAGTAGAATGATCCAATTAGCCATTCTACCTGTGAGGGCAGGTTTGGACAACACATACTTGAGTGGGTCGACCTTGGATATGAGCTTGGTCTTAGTATTTAGCAGGTAATGGCGAAGTTTCTGAAAGGTAAAAACAACAGCCAAGCAAGCCTTTCAATCTGAGGATAATTACATTCATAGGCGATGAGGGTGCGACTCAGATAGTACACTGCTTTCTCTTTATGGCTAAGGTCATATTGGGCGAGCAGTGCACCAATAGCATATTGCGTAGCGGAAATATAGAGCAAAAGTGGTTCTCTCGGAGTGGGAGGCATGAGGACAGGTGGATTAGCCAGGTACTATTTAAGCAAAGCAAAGGCTTGTTGTTGCTCAGGTCCCCAAATGAAAGTGATGTCCTTCTTAAGCAAATGAGTGAATGAGTGACATTTATCTGCAAGCTGGGGAGATAAAGCGGCGAATGGCTTGAATTTTCCTTGCAAGCTACGCAGTTGCTTGATATTCTCAGGTGGAGGCATTTCTGTGATGGCAGATACTTTAGCAGGGTCTACCTCAATACCTCGTCTTGACACGATGAAGCCTAATAGTTTCCCAGATAGCACACCAAAGACACACTTCTTTGGATTTAGCCTGACTTTGTATTCACGTAGGCGTTCAAAGATACGCCGCAAAATGATAGGATGTTCCTCTCTTGTTTTGGACTTTCCCAGGATGTCGTCTACATAGTCTTCCATGATGTCATGAATCATATCATGAAATATTACTGTCATGGCCCGCTGATAAGTTGCTCCCGCATTCTTAAGGCCGAATGGCATCACCTGATAACAGAAGGTGCCCCAAGGAGTTGTGAAAGCTGTTTTGTGTTGGTCTTCCTCAGCGATCTTAATTTGATTATAACCGAAAAGCCATCCATAAGTGATAGCATTTCATACCCTGCGGTTGAGTCAACAATCATGTCAATGTTGGGCAACGGAAAGTCATCTTTAGGGCAAGCTTTATTGATGTCCCTAAAATCTGTGCAAATTCGGATACCAATAGGTTTCTCTTCTGGACAGGAACAATGTTCGATATCCATTCAGAAAATCAATTGGCCTGATGAATCCTGCTGCAAGCAACCTTTCCAACTCTTCTTTAACTAACAAGGCCACTCTTGGGTGCATCTTTCGAAGCTTCTGTTTGATAGGCTTAGCGTCTGCGTGCACAACCAAGTTATGCACGACCAAAGTTGGATCTAAGCCGGGCATGTCTTTGTAAGACCATGCGAACACATCAATAAACTCTCGCAGTAGCATAGTGAACGTCTTTTGTTCTCTGGCTGAGAGTGATGCTCCCAATTTTACTATCTTGGGATCTTTTTCAGTACCAATATTGACATCAATGGTTTCTTCAACTAACAATTTTGATAAATCCTCCATACGCGTGGGATCGGGAGGTAGGTTGAGATCTTCATCCAAGGATGTCTCTACGAGATTTTCATCCTTGGCGTGTGTGGTCACTTTGTTTGTCCTTTGATTTTCTTATTTGTTTTGTCAGCCAATGCCTCAAAGAGGTTTTCACTGTGTGACTTGGACTTTGATTTTTTCGAGGCTTTTCTTTAGAACTCTTGCCCTCGCTTTTCTTTAAATTTTGCTGACCACGAAGTTTCAGCCTCCTCGCCGAAGTAGGCGCAGGTGTCTAAGTCGATAAAGAAAACCCTTCTTGTGATCTCCAATGGGAATTGTATCCCTTATGCCCATGAACTCTGCAATAGCCTCGTCATTCTCGAATAAATCTAGTGGCACGTGATGTTGTTGGTCCCATTCAACAAGGGAGGGGTATACAAGGTCAAGGGTTGGTTCATTGGGGGTGATGGTTAGGACAGCATTATTCATGAAAAGGTTCGTGGAGGCCAGATCCTCATATTGGCTACAACAGGAATCCGTATCGCTGTCTAGATAATCGGAGCTATCCTCATGCTCAGAACAAGTCACATCTTGATCGTTGGGGTGTGCTCCATAAGGGTGAATCCCAATGGCCCATATCTTTCTTTCTAAATTTTGAAATGTGGAAGAGGGACTGGTTCTCTTTGTCCTTGTTCATTCCTCCCACATCCTAGGCCTTTGTAGCCCATGGAGTACATCATTCTGCTAGATTTTTCATATTTTGGGGTTTGATAACAAGATGGCTGAGTGTCCTCAGGGACCCAAGTAGTAGGTGGATCAAGTAATTTTTCCTCAGCTAACAAGCCTCCAGGTAGGAACGACCCAATAGTATGTTCCTCTCTAGGTCTCCTGAAGCAGTAGTTGGGTCGACCTCTAGTCTTGGGTGACAAGGAGAGGTCTGAAACCAAGAGCGCTTGTTGTACATTATACTCCCCACAGCCATATTCCAGAATTTTCATCTCCCATGAATTAAATGGAGATGTTGAAGTAGATGCCCCATGAGTGCAAGAATAAAGAAAGAGAGAATTTGAATCTACTCGAGATTCCATGGCCTCAGAATGAAGAGGGACAGCTATATCTGTGGAGGGACATGCATATGTACCCTTTCGTGCAAAGCTATTAAGAGCTCTACAATGAGCAAAGGGCTCTGAGTCTCCTGGTATTGTTATGATATGTCCCTCATGCTTCAGCTTGATGCATTGATGAAATGTTGATGGCACTGCTTGCATGGCATGGATCCATGGTCGGCCTAGAAGCATATTATATGGAAGTTCCAAGTCTAAGACGTGAAACTTTGTCTGATGGCAAGTGGGGCCCACCTCCATTGGCAGCGTATGGTGCCTGCTGACTCTCTTTCCGCGTTGTCGTATGCGGTGATAGTGATGATATGGGACTCAAGATCTACCTTTGTATGTCCCAATTGTTTGACCAACTTAAGCGTGCAAATATTCAATCCTGATCCATTGTCCACAAGCACCCGTTTGATTTTCCTGCGGGTGACAACTACCTCAATGTATAAGGGAAGATTATGTGTAGGATTCTCAGTAGGGACCTCCCTATGGTTGAAAGTGAGATGCTCACTGGGTGCAATATTTGCCACCGCGGCTTGAAGGTATGCAGGATCAACTTCTAAAGGCACTCCTGACCCCTGAAGAGTTTGATACAAAATTTCCTTATGCACATTGGATATCTTGAGAAGATCTAAGATCGAGATCTTAGCAGGTGTCTTCTCAAGTTGTTCTAAAAGGTTATATTTACCAGTTTGCGGGTGTCAACAGAGAGGGTTCTGGAATCACGAGGCGGGCACGCCTTGTTACCGCAGCGCAGTCCTTTCCCTTGATTCGGATGGTATTGACACGGTCAGTAGGGGAGCGAATGCATCCGATAAGTGAATCGTAATGATTGTTATCTCTCTTGGTATATAAGTAATTTGTGGCTTTATAGGTTTGGGATGACTCTCCCCGATCCGGTTTTGCCTTTTCTGACTTATCATGCTTGGGGAATGGTTCCTTATAAATCCCCATTTTCTCGTTAGGTGTTTGCATGTGGCTAGGGTTATCCACCTCTATCTCCTCGTTGTCAATGAGGTCTTGAATATAGTGGCGAAGTCGCAAACATTTGTCTATTTTATGACCTTTAACGCGATGCATTTCACAGTATTCATGCTCCTTATACCATGAAGGTTTAGGAGTGTTTTCATCAAATGGTTGTGTTGTAGGATAGGTCATCATGTGGGCCGCATCCAACTGTTTTAGTATGACAGACAACGGTTCATTGAGGGAGGTGAATGTTCGTCGCTTTGGTGGTGGTTGAATTGGGCCCTTGGTTAGTTTAAAAGGTTGACTGGTTTGGACCGTTTGAACACGTTTGGAATCAGTGATTCCGTCTCCCACCACGTTTTTGTTTTTGTTAAAGATCTTCGGCTTTTCAACGGGTTTGACACTTTGGTTGTCTTTAGATTGGGTTTTGAGGGTGCCTTTGGCAATGAGAGCCTTTTCTATTTGAATCCCTTTCTCGATAACCTCCTCAAAGGTGCGGACACAATGCATTTGGAGGTGGAAAGCTATATCTGGGTTGAGATTAGGGACGAAAATACTGACTAGCTGCTTCTCAGGGAAAGCGCAAGGGAAGCGACTAGCTATCCCTCTCCATCGTTGGAGGAAGCTGGCGAAGGTCTCATTTGGGCATTGTTTTGTGCCGCACAAGTCTGCCATGGTGACGTCACTCTCTATGTTATATGAGAAATGACGCACGAATCTTTCCGCCAATTCTGGCCAGGTGAAAATTGATCCTCGTGGCAAGCGCGTAAACCATTCTAATGCTTGACCTCCTAGACTCTTAGGAAAAAGCCTGATGAGGTAATTATCACTATAAGACACCTCTTGACATGCCATGTAGAAATCTTTAACATGATCCCTTGGGTCTCCCTTTCTTTTGTATTTGTCGAACTTTGGCATATCAAATTTCTTTGGAAAGGGTTGAAGGGTCATTGTCTTGTCAAAAGGATAGGGGCATAGTTCTTCGTATTGGTATTTCCTAATACTTCCTATATTGCTTTCTTGTATGCTCGCAAGCGTTGCTTTCATAGATTGTACTTCTTGTGCGAGCAATTGTTCTTTAGTGGGAGAAACGGGGATGTGTACATGATGATACCCTGTGTCTTCTTCTCCTTGGTTTTCTCGATGGAGTTCGTGGATCCTAAACTTAGGCTTTGACTTTTGAACATTCTTGTTTGTGTCTTTCTGTACTTGGAAAGTAAGCAAAGCTAGTTGTCGGCTTAAGTTACTGAGTTATTGTTGGATTGTGACTTGGTTTGTGTCTTCTTCTTCTAAAGGTTCCTCCTCTTCGTATTGTGGAGGTTCTTCCCCTGTCTCATGTTCTATCTTGTTTCTTCGTGGCACTTTGATGAGGGGTATTCTATGCCCTACCACTTTATCATTTTCTACATAAGAAGTGGAAGCATGTCCGCCTGTTAAAATATCTTCCATATTGATAAGGGGGTGTTCCTCCTTAGTAGTGTCATTTGTTTGTAGTATTGGTTCCTTCTCAATGGGCAATTTGGCCCCTAATTCCATGACCCGTGCCAAAACTCTATCTTTGTTTCTAAGGAGAAACTCATCTAGTAGAGTGGGGTCAAAATCAAAGTTTGCGTGTGGTGATTCTAATTCATTTCCACTATGATCGACCATCTCTTCTGTTTCCTTTTTTGCAGAAAATAGTGGTCCTAGATCGTGTCCGATAAATGGGTTTGACCCTTGTCTGTTAGAGGTTTCCCAAGCTTGCGCCTGTTGTTCCTCATATGTTTGTTTCTTTAACCCTAGACGCGTCTTAGGAGCCATGTTTTCATGATAAGTTTCACTAAGGTAAGTTGTAGATTTGTTCAAAATTCAATGACTACCCCTAAGTGAAACACAAGATGTACGTGTTAAGAGTAAATTAACAGTGTGAGAATACCAATGTGATAGAATGATAAAGTCACCAATGAAACAATCGTTTGGTATCAAAATTTAATCAAATGAAGTACCTCCTAGATTACGTTTTAAAGTAATTTACGACACCAGATGATTAACAAGATGTCTCCACTTATGCCAAGTTCAAAGGAATGAACAAAACGTAGGTAAATACATGAAGTTAAATGCGATCTCCCAATCAAGATATACGATGAGCAAGCTCAAGTCTGATTAAGACCTATATCTCAAAAAGTGTCAATTATGATTTGCGAATGACACAACAATATCACCAAGATATGTTAACCCACTTTGCAAGAAAGTGGAGTATTGATATCGAGGTGTTATTGATATAACACGCACAAATGGTAGTTCCTAACACCTTTTGAAATCGAGGTAATAATAAAACTGAACAAAAAAAGCACATTATTTGAAAGAGGATTAAAAGTTACTTTTGATTCTCAAGATCATCCAAGGATGCAAGAGAAGAGCATACACAACAAATAATCCAACTAAAAAGTAAATAAAATCTTTTCAATCAATGAACCATACAAAATTTTTGATAAATGTTCATTCCCTTAAACCAAAAGTGAAAGATGAAGTTTCCAATTTACCAAATGTTATAAAATGAAGACTAAAGTTGCTTTTGATTCTCAAGATCACCCTAAGGTGCAAGAGAAGAGCATACACAAACTTTAGCCCAACTATATAGAAATGGAAAACTTCAAATCAAAGAACCGTTGAAAAATGCTTTGTAAAAGGTTCATTCCCTTAAGCAAAATGAATAATTAAATTTCCAAGTTTAATCCCAATGTTAAAAAGATATAGATCAAAGTTGTTTTTGATTCTCAAGATCACCAAAAGGTGCAAGAGAAGAGCATACACACGCTTTGATCTAAATCGAGTAAGCATGGAAATACAACATTCATCAAAACATTAGACATGTTAGAAAATGACCAGTTTTAAAATAACAGAAAAACCTACAACTTCTGTAATTGTAAATCCTGAATTTATGTTTTCATTGCTTAGTTAACTTCAATACCTTTCCAACGCAAAAAAAATGGAGTCATTTCAAGGTCGGGAGCAAAAGTTATGGCCTTCGGAAGATGGGTTACACATATGCTCTTATGCTCATGGGTATGCACTTGACATGCACTTAAAAAATGTCAAAAAAAACGTCCCTTAATATGCAAAATGGGCAAATTTTTCCAACCAAGATTCAATTTTGACAACAACCCATCACATTAATATATGAATAGAAGACTCAATGCTATCAAACATTAACATACATGCTCAAGAATTTAAGATTTTCAAGAAATTGACAAAACTAGCATGTAGAATGATGAAAAAGTAAGCTCTAAAAATGAAAACATGATGAAATCTTGAAATTTTCTCACCAACATTAAATTTTGACAGCAACCCACCACATTAATATGTAAATATAAGACTCAGCACTATCAAACACTAACCTACATGCTCAAGAATTGAAAATTTTCAAGAAATTGACAAAACTAGCATGTAAAATGTTGAAAAAGTAAGCTTAAAAAATGAAAACATGATGAAATCTTGAAATTTTCTCACCAAGATTAAATTTTGACAGCAACCCACCACATTAATATGTAAATAGAAGACTCAGCACTATCAAACACTAACCTACATGCTCAAGAATTTAAAATCTTCAAGAAATTGACAAAACTAGCATGTAGAATGTTGAAAAAGTAAGCTCTAAAAATGAAAACATGGAGAAATCTTGAAATTTTCCCCTCAATTCCAAATTTGACAGCACTTCACCTCCTTCATACCTACAAGGAAGACCCAACACATGCAAACTCAACAAAACATGTTAAAAAAAACAAGTTAGATCAACATGTGTAAAAGAGGGTTAGTAACCAAAAATAAAACTTAACTACAAAAACTTGAAATTAAGTGCATAGGACAATGGAGTAAGTCCCACCGGGCGTGCCAAATGTGTGCATGTATACTTTGCTTAATGCTAAATCAAATGAAGCAAGAACTACCACCTAAAATAGTTCTACAATTTAGCTAAAACAAAGCATAAACACCATCATGATAAGAATTAAACAAGGGTTAGATGCTATCATTCATCAATAAAAACTTTGAAACTAACAATGCTAAATATCTAAACTCCTCTATTCTCTAACAACAAATAAATGAATGGACCTAAGTAAGCTCCATGGCTATCAAAATAGTTGTCCTTAATGCTCCAAGAACCTAGGAATGGGGGCTAATCAAAGTTGGGCTACAAGACCCTTTTGACACCTCCCATATGACCCAAGCACTTTAAGAAAGAGGCTTAACTCTTCAAGATGATGAACTCTCAAAAGGGCAAGGTGCAAGCTCTTAGTCTATTTGCTATATGCTTTGCATTTACTCTCTAAGAAAGTTTAGGTGTAAGTAAAAAGGTAGGTGGAGGGCTCTTTATATAGCCCAAAGGATAAAGGATTCAACACATTCTCATGAATGTGGGATAAAGGTAAAACATGATTAGGAATGGATAAGGTTGCTTTATTAAAGGTAACCTTACTTTAGAAGAGTTTAATACATGTTTAGCAAGTCATGGGAGTTGGGGGGTATTTTAATTAATCAAAGGTAATTAATTAATAGGTAGGTGTAAGCTTATAGAAGCCAATTAGAAGAATATTAGTACGATTTAGGCTATTATAAGGGGATTAAATCATTTAAATATTGATTTATTGGTTAAATGGAAGGGAAAGCTAATTAATTAATAATAATTAATTAGTCTAGGTAGAAGGGGTGATTTATTAACGGAAAGTCGTTAATTAGGGCATTTGTTGGATAGGCAACTTAATTAATTAGCCTAGTGTAATTAATTAATGATGATATGAGGGAAAAATGAGTGCTTTTGACGATATGTCGTTGATTTGCGAGAAAGGGGATAATTAGCACAATTTAAGTATTTAAATTGCTTGGGCATAATTATAGGTGTCTACATCACCCATACCTTTTTGCCTTCCCAAATTAACTTTTTAAACACTTGGTCACTTTTAATAGTGATCGGCATTGGTCACCATACAAGTCACTCATTATCCCAACCTATGTTGGCTAACCCACCGATGTTGGCTGAGTCACAACTGGCATCGGTTATTGGTTTGGACCTCGGGCCGAACCCCCACGTCCCCATTATTAATTTTTTTAGCAAAAAACACCTTAAAAATACCGCAAACATCCCCTAAATTGCATCTAATTCATTTTATCACCTACTTACCCCAATATTTTTCCCTCCCCATACCTTATTTAGCCATATTTTACCCAAATTTCCAATCAAAATACAAAAACCAAATTCTTCATATATGTACTTAATTTTTAATCAAAAACACCGAATGGAGATCGACTATCTCTACTTGGTGTCGTTTCCTCAGTGGGATGTCCGATATTTGAATTGGAGGTCCTCCAATAACCTCTCTTGCCTCTACCTTGAATAAATCACCCTCTCAACTGTAAACCAATCGAATCCCTTGTCTAGATTTCATGTGTCTGTCAACTACACTTCTCCAACCACTTCGCTCTCACCAAATCAGCTTAGAAGATATCCATGTCATTTTCCTCCAAGTCAAAATCACAAAACTTACTCTTGTTGTCATTTTTAACACAAAAAATACATAAATGAGTCACTTTTCATGCGTCTTTTTTTAATTTTAACCCAATTTTCACTTGACCAATGTTGGTCTTGTGCCCTAAGAAACTAAAACTGATTACCCTAACTGACATCAGTTCACCCTCAATTGGTATTGGGGTCACCCTTTCGAACCCAATTATACCCAATTTTCCCCAAAAAAAAAATTATTACCAGAGACCAATTTCTTACAAACCACAACCTTACCCCATCCTTACATGCCCACATAATATCCTTACTACGTAACCCCTAACCTTAGTGTAATTTGGGGCACCTTATTTCCTATAACTCATCCTTTCCTATGACCTTACCTATACACCCTACCCGAACCCACCCATTTGACACTCGAATTCACTTACTCGTTGTACCGTGTGATGAATTTACTCATGTTTTTTAGCCTACCAACATTTCCTTGCCTAATTATGTGATTTTTTATCTTGACCAACCCAAACCTTTTTGTGCTTTGGAACCCACCCAATTCCCATTCCTATACCTATCCTTGTTTTGTTTCAGGACCGTATCCTATAGCTTGGTTACCTAAATCACATCAACCTTGTTTGGATAAACTATCAACCTTTGACAATGTAGAGTTTGTGAAATCTTCAACCTAATGGCTTGTCATATTCTACACATGTACGTGCATTTGATTTCCACCACCTATTACCTACACCCAAAATCACCATTTCTCGCGCCTGTACCCTACCTTATTTTTCATCACCTACCATTTTATCAAACCCATCATCAATTCATCCTACTACTTCATAAATTATAGGATTGAGGGGGATCACATCCACCCATACCTGGGGAAACTTAACCTTAAACCCATACCTAAGGAAACCACTCCTGTTTTTGTTAGTTTTTCTTATCAATACAAGCTACGTGATAAAAAGGGGCAAATGAAGACACCCAAATTTGGGTCATAACCCTTTCAAGCAATTTCAATTAATTAATTCCACACTAAACCTAACCATGACTCTTTACACACATTCTAATTAATTTAATTATCTACCTCACCCCTCCAATTCACCTAAGCCACCTCACATCTCTACCTCACCCTAGACCTATTCCAAGCTCATTAATTACCCTAGACCAAGTCCCCACTTATCCTAACCAACTGGGACTCTTTCCAGCCCTAACTATTCATGACTTATTAATCATCTAACTAATTACACACTTTAATTTATGCCCTTAAACACTCTAGACCCATACTAAGCCAAAGAACATGCCAAATTTGGGAGAAGGATGGAGCTTCCCTATTTTTGAGCAAGTCTAGGCCCCATTCTCCAGAAACGATGGGCAAGTTATTCCTTGGTCGATACGGCTGCACCTAAGCCTATGCTAGTGCATGTATCAAGTTCCCATAAACTTTTTGTATAGCTCACATTATCAGGTTGATGAAATTACTAACAATCTTGGCTTCCATGGTGGGAACAATGCAATAACCTACCCTTACGAGCTCTCTTATGCCAAGACTTGTGACCTACTAGTTTGTTCTTCACAACATACCAGACATGTACTTCTTTAATAGCGTGGACTAGATTCTAGTAACATCCAATACACTCACTGTGAAGCACCGTGTCCTCATTCCATAGCTACATGACGATAAAGGTTTCCTTCTCTAGGAGGGTCCATAACGGGTTATACAGCGGATAAGGGCTATATCTGCATCTCAGAATGGGTAATGTTTGGGGGAAATCTTGGTCATCTTGTCAGGTTTCTAAATATAGGTTCATACCAAGGGGAGGATGGACCAACAATTTCACATGCCAAACAAGATTCTGGCATGTCGTATTCGTGGTATCTCTCCTACACTATGCTCGGTATAACTAGAAAGGCATTTTGCACCCTCCATGAGGTGGAATGCATAAGAGAGATCCAATTATAGCCATAACATTTGTTGATCTATTATAGCGATCCCTCAATTTTTGCTCAAAGATCCCCAAAATCTCTGTGTAAAATATTCTTTCAAGGTTTCACCCCAAAACTCCATTTGTATGGAATATGTTTTTCATCTTTGACTTTGCACTCATCATTAACTTCGCTTAATAATGATTTGGGAGTCACCCAATGACTCGTAGTTGGTTCGATATTCCAATTGATCTCTAAACATTGAGTCCACCCAACTGAGTGCCTCAGTACTCTGTGACAATGTTATTACTTTTCAAGGGAATCCCAAATGGAATGCTCTCAGAATAACCTTCACCTGTGGGAGTTTTGAGCACTACCCCTACCCAACCTATGCTGTGGAAGGTGAATGATCCATCTAAAATGGCCTCTGTCATACCTGCAGACATATTCTTCAACATACATCATGGATGCATCTAGGCAAGTCCAGACACAACCTTTCCATTCCTAGATCAAGGATCTCTGCTTAATACACGTCCTTTCAAGAGACTACCTTGGTATTATCAAACTACAATATCAGAATTATTCATTTAGGAGAATGATCTTCAATTATCCATTCAGTCCTATAAGGGTAAGCGTTTGGATAAACAGGTACTTGAGAGAAGTTAATTCTAGATATTAGCTTGGATCTAGCCTTTGTTAAGGAGAGTAATCTGAAAAAATTTTGAAAGGTGAAGACAACTGCTAAGCATGAATCTTTCAATTTGTGGGTAATCTTAACTACATAGGAAATCATTAGTGCTAGACTAAGGTAATAAACTGCCCTTTCTCTATGGTCTAGATCATATTAGGCAAGCAGTGCACCAATAGCAAACTGGGTCGCAAAGATGTACAAGAGGATAGGTTCATGATGAGGGTCATCAATCCTCGCCATTAATAATGTCAATCCAGGTTGGTGTCCAAAGGTTGTATTCATTAAGAGAAGAAGATCTTGGAAAGAAACTCCTTTAAACACAAACCAAACTTGCATAAAATAAAAGCACACATGTGCAGAAATTTAAATGGCACACTTGTAGAAATGTAAAGGCACACTTGCATAAAGGAAATCAAAGTTTGCATAGGAATATAAAGACACACTTGCATGAATGAAATCACACTTGCATAAATAAATGTTGCATGAAAGAAATGACACTTGCATAAATTGAAATTGTTGAATTAGAAATAAACATAATTGATAACGAAACACCTGCAAGTTCACAACAAGACTGAATTATACTGAAGAAGGATCACATAGGATGAAATCACAAGTTTACAACAAAATGAATTAACTAGACAAATGAATAAACATTAAAAATAATACATAGATCCATCTTCCTTGGAATGAGTGGCTAGCTCATTCCTTGGAAGAATATTTAAATCTTACTTCTGATATCTTAAAACTACAGAATATTTGAGAGGAAAGAACAGAACTTTATTTCTTGGGAGAAAAACATTACCTATCTAAGTGTGGAAGGTTGCATTTATAATTTATGCGTCTAACCAACTCCTTATTTTAGAAAATACAATCTGATCTTATCTTTATTCCAATCTTAACAACTAAGATCTCCATCTCCACAAAATATGGAGAGAGATATATTATTGAACTCAAAATCTTATCTCACTTATTTTAGGAAGATTTGCTTCCAAATCTTCTCCTTGATTTTCAGTAACAAGAATCATAATGATTTTATTCCTCTACATTATTGGAAGGAGGATTTCCTCAAAATATGATTTTGACCAAATACCTTTCTCGGATTTTCCATTTGACTTTGTTGTTTTTGACTGTGGAACTTTTGATGCTTATCTTACACATTTTTTCCTTGGACTGCAATTCACTAAAAGTTCTAAGATTTATCTTCATTGGTAAAACTTGTTGCAAATATGAATGAAGTTTTTGTTAAACACATTTCTATGAACAAAAACCTCTCTCATATTTTCCATTTGACTTTCTTGTTTCTGTTTATGGAATTTTTAGTGCTCATCTGATACACTTTTCCTCAGACTACAGCTCACTAAAATTTAGATCTCTCTTTATTGGTAATACCGGTAGCAAATCTAAATGAGATTTTTGTTAATCACATTGCTATGAATAAAATAATATCTTATATTTTCCATTGGATTCTCTAATCTTTCACAATTCCTCAAAAAATGTCAAAATTTGTGAGTTCTGAAACTAAGACTGTGAGTTCTAGAACTAACTCTGCAAGTTTTAGAACTAAGCCTGTGATTTACAAAAATAACTCTGCAAGTTCTAGAACTAACTGTGCATGTTTTGGAACTAAGCCTATGAGTTCTAAAGCTAACTTAAAACAACTATAACTTTTGGATACGATCTCAGATTGAGATGATTCTTTTTTTGAACTTGCATAAGTTTTTGAGAGGAATCTTAATATGAAATAAGATTTGATTTTAGATATACCATACTAGAATTATATTTCTTGTATGGCCTGCATACACAATACTTTGCATCTTTTCCCAAATAATCAATAGGATTAGTCAACAAAATAGATAACAAAATATTTCTAAAGAATGAACAAGATATATATCCTATATTCTATCTTAAGAATACTATAAATTCCTAGATTACATTTAAATCCACTTTCAAAGGTAACTTAGAAGGACAAAATAATGGTAATTTATGGCCTCATCACTTACCCTTATCTTTTTTATTTCTACATTTGTGGTGAAACAACTTATACTACTAACACTTGTTACTAGTCTAATTTGTTTACATGTTCCTTGATTTCTACCATGCACATCCCCTACCCCCCACAAGTATCTTCAATATAGATATGCATATCAAATCAAGGTCCTCTCCTTTTGGACTTCATCCTACTATAGTTTTTGCAAATGCACCCAAAACTGAGGGAGGCATACATTGGGTGAGACAAATCACCCCTATAGCATCTCAAAGCTATAGTTTATATAATCAAAATACTGAGAACAACACAGGCACACAATCACAGAATTGACCTAGAAACATACTTGGACTCCACAAACAATAGAGTAGACACCAGCGCCTAGTATTACAGACAGTAGTGCACTTGGGTATTCTATGTCCTTCTCCTGGGTGTTAATGTCCTGGGGGACACAAACAATCATCTAATCTCATATTAGCACAATTTATCAAAGTCTTCATACATAGTTCTTATAGTAGCAAGCACTGGCCTCCTAAATATAGAATGCATTATATCTTCTTATGGTCAGTTACAACAACCAATACAACATGGAACATAACATAGAACTAATTATAGAACTAATCATGATGTACCATTTGTAGTGGTGCTTATTGAGGGTAACAGTTGTGGAAGGATATTAAAGACTATACCTCTCTCTCTCCAACACTTCACTCTTTACATGAGATTTTCCTAAAAAACTCGCTACTTGGCATGAGATCACCCAAAAAACTCACTCTTGGCATGAGATCACCTAAAAAATGTGCACTATCGGTGTGAGATCGCCCAAAAAAATCACCATAAGTAACAAATTCAATAAACCAGAATAAATTCTCTATCCTCGTACACTCTTTTACATCATGTGCATACACTTTCCTTTACTAGATACTTTTACACAATATTTACATACTATTTGCATTACTTTGCTCAAATTTTTCATATACTTGGAACTTTGACTACTCTTATTTCTCTTGTTTTGCACAGGTCTGTCCTTAATATGTAATAAGAAGTCATCCTACATCAACAGCAAATACAAGCACAACAATAGGTACAAGTGACTGCATATGCTTCACCCCTAAGGGTCACTTTCCTTTTTCCTAGTCTCCACAGATTCACTTTGCAATCACTTCCACGCTTCACTTGTCCGCTCAGACATGCTATTCATCACTACACTCTATAGGATCATGACGGTATGACATCTCTCTATCTACTTTGTATGCTATCTGAATATTCACTCAATAACATAAATTGGGGGCAAATGTAGACACAAAATCTATGCACTTGGGTACATTTGTAGGTCCTAAAAGCATGTTAGTATTTACATGATTCCTAAGCAATAGAACTAGTGGTTGACAACTCCTGTTTGGTCTCTTTTCTCTTTATCTTATGTCACTTTATATTGTACTCTTACACACCCTACATGCACTATTTTGCCGAACTTTGAACTTATTTATCTTTCTATGGCCATCAGACACTAGCACCCAGCCAAGATAGCAGTAGCACAAGTGCACTCTTTTCCCTCTTGGGTGCCCCTGACCCTTTCTTACCTTTTACTCACTCTTTTTGGGTCTCTTTCATCTTCTTGGGCATTTATTTTTACTACTTATGGGTTGGAACCTTTTAGTTGTCAATTATGAAATTCAAACAAGGGAATCATATAAATACATAGTTATGTTTTCAAAATGAAGGGACCAAACACTAAGCATTATTTATCATCACCTAAGCTTGCATTCCAAAGGCACTAAGAGTTCTTCAAAGGCATCCATATAGTATTCATTCAAGGTAAAAGGGTTACATTACTTCTTCACACACCACATAAGAGGGGGAATTCTATTTTATTCCATCTCACACATACTATTAATTTTTGCTACATTCTAGATCTATTCAACATGTTATCACTATGCAACTTACACAAGGGCATCTCTAGGGAATCGTTTGTATGTACACACACATAGAACTAATTGCATGGAGTCTAGAGATGTAGTACAACACTTGATTTTAATTTCACTCTTCAAGTGACCGACAGGGATTCAGTTTGACTCCCCATTCTGCATTTTTCATTTTTAGGTTTGATGTGGTTTATGGGTATGTGCAGGTGAACTTCTCTTCTTGCAGGTTACAGATACCTTCACATGATCAAGGAGTAAATATCTAGGTAAGTCAATAGGGAACAATTGTAAAACCCTATAATGACACAACAAAAACTGACATCCTAAGAACTTTCACAGTCATATAGCACCTAGATCTGGTCATCAGTACTTAGATGCTCCCAGTCCTTGCTCATGGTCGCTCCATGTCTAATATTAGTTCTTGAGTTTAAGAATTTACAAGTGAGTAGTTATGATGTTGTTTTCATCCATTTTCAACAGCTATTTACCTACCTAGATCACTTCTCGTCCATTCAAAAATCAGCTAAGGCTTATAATATCTCCTTCTTTCTTAGGGTTTTACATTGCATTTCTTTCTCATTTCTTGCGATCTTACTTAAATATTATATATTTTGTACATCATTGGGGATAGTAATTACTCTATAATTTAGATTTAATTCCCTTTAAATTAAATTAATTACTAACAAGAGGTAATTGCATGAATCGCCTTTGAGCAAGGAATGTGGTAACTAAAGTTTTTTAGGGGGTTGGATGATACAACATTTGTAGTACACATAAGAGCACATGGTTTTTGAATTATCAGATTTGCCTTTGTAAATTCTAGGGGTAATGTCCTATGGAAGAAATGCGTTTTGTATTAGATGTGTTGGGTGCATTAATCAACATACATGAATTCTTGTTTTTATCAGTGACAATGAGTTTAAAAAAGTCTCGCACTATTATTCAATTGTCAATAGCTACATAAATTATCAAATGATCAATAACTTTTCAAGATGCAATCATAATTCTTGCAAAGGATGACCTCCAAAAGGATCTGAGTGAACTTTTAAATATTGAAAGCTCATTGTTAATTTATAAGATATTTTTCATTCTAATTAATTCATAGTCTTATATGCATCAATTTTTGGTAGTTTTCATTTTCTAATATGACAACATTAATCCAGCCTTATTGCATCTTAGATATCTAAGCTATGGGATACCTTGACCCTATATTGATGGAAATTTTTGTAAGGAATTTGATTAGAAAAGTTGGTAAATTCATGCATTGAATGAATAGTAAGCCGATGCCCCTATAAAATCATTACAATGTACAAGGTGCTTCAAGGGTGACCTTTGAAAGATTAGATATTAGTTAGGAAGATATTATTGTCTAGCACTAATCTAGGAGTGAGGGACTCCAACATTGGAGTAGCATGAAGGGTTCTCAATAACAATAGGATCTAGAATAAGGTTTCATCATAAGGGGGATAATGAGATCTTAAGATGAAACAAAACCAATTAGGTCAGACACATGGATATAGAGAGGATCACAACTTTGGATGCAAATTATTACTCTTAAAAATGTTATCCACATAAAAATCAATCTCATTAGAATATTTGGATACCATGTTATTATTTGCACCTTGTTGAAACTTTAATAAGTTGGACTATGCAAAATTTAAAGAGTGGAAGTTTTCAAGAGACAATTTATATTAGAAGAATAAGCTAGAAGCCTCGTTGAATGTATACATTGGATGTGGGAATATATGGTAGATATAGGAATATAACATTAGTCAGATATGAACGAGGGAAGATGGTTGGATTTTCCTCAGAGGATATAGAAATACACTAAGAAAGGTATCAACAGGACTATGTATGTATCCATTGCTGGACATATGTAGAGAGATGAAGTGCCTATAAGAGCATATACCTCTCATCAAATTTTTTATCATGAGGGAAAGCTTACAAGTGAGGATGACCTTGATAATAGTGATGTAAGGATACTAGGGGTTATAACAAATCTATAATAGAAAGTTGGATCCTAGAGCTCAACTTGAGTCAAGATCTCACTATCATTTAATGATCTAGAAATGCATTTTAGACATAGTAGAATTAAATGTTCATCTTGTGAATTTCATATTGTATTCATAGGCATGTCATGGTCTATTAACGTATCATTCAATAGAATGGATATCGTATCCAAGAGGATCATGTCGAAGAGACAGTACATGTTCAAGATGATGATGAAAAACCCTCCTTTCATAGATTGTTGAGGTCAAAATGAGGAATCTTTAGGATTGCGATGGAGTCATCAGAAGAGAAAAATTGGCATTAAAGTTCAAAGTATCATTATTAGTTTAAATTTATGTTTTCCCTCCTTTTAAGAGAGTGGGAGATTCAAATTGAAGGTAAGCATGATATTAAGATATCTATAATGAGGTTTCAGAATATTTAGATCAACATGGTCTTACGTATGTCTAGGCATGGTTTAGTGAGTCCTAGAGATGTATGTAAAATCCTTAACATGGAACTATCAAGAATGACTTCAATGCAAGGATATGCTTAATTATGATGATATGGGCTTCCATAATTTTACATTGTACAAGGATATCTGAGACCTATGGAATTTTCTTGAAAGTAAGTCTAAAAGGTGGGAATTCAAATGAATTGGAGGGATTTAGTTAGGGACTCCTAGAGAGAGGGAATAAGAGAGATTGCTCAGTAGATTTCCTTGATTAAGGATAGGTAGTAATGTAGAGATATATATTTTGGAGTGAATAAAGATAAGTCAAAGTTTTGTAAAAAATATATAGACATAATAAGACTAAGTCTTTGATTTTTGCACTATGAGGATATGTACTTGACACTTCTATTGTCAAAAATTGATGAATTTTCTTATGAAATATTCATACTATGGGTGATTTTTCTTGATACTCTGCATGTGATACTTTAGGTTTGTAAAAATCCAGATGGTGTGATGATCTACATTGCCATATTAATTTGGCATTATATGTCTTGAATCCTGTGTACTATTACAGTTCTAACACATGACTAATGATAACTAATTATAATAGTACATTGATTTATAAACATAGTTGATTACACGTGGTTAATTTTGGAGAGCTTTGAGATTTAATCTTTCATTGGTTTCCCTTTGCATGTTGAATTGATCACAAGCTCAAACGTAGACTGTGACTATGTATAAGGTAGGAGATGTTATATGGTAGGCCTAAGCCTGAAGTTTGTGTAAAGTTTGAACATACATTAGTTATTTCTTATTGTCCATTTCTAATTCTGATAAAGGTATTTGGTTTTTTGAGGTGTGTAACAACCATCAAGATATTTGTGTTTGTGTTGTTAGAACCTAGGAATGCAGTTGTACGAAGCTTAGTATGAAACTATGTACCTACATGACAGTGGCCCCTTCCTGAGTGAAAAGAGTAAATTTTACGTGAGTTTCAAGTTTGTAGACCGAGCTTAATAAGGGAGTGTGTAAAAGGTTAATGACATTCCTCCCTCAAAGAAATTTCATGTCATAACAATAAAATTTGATCATTGTATTCAAGCTTTAGAGAAGTCTCTCAAGGTCTCTAGAAAACCCTACATAGGGTTTTATCCCCCTTGTTGATTTAAAGACCCTAAGTGCCAATAGCAAATAAATACTTGGTAAGAATTATATTAGAGGAATCATCTGGTCAAGTGAGTCTAATTATAATTATATAGAGAAGGATGATTGAGTTTCATGGGTTACATTCAAAGTACTATCCTTATGATAGTCTTGAGATAAGGGGCTAGTGATTGATAGTCCTAAGTCTGAAATTGGTGAAGGTCAGATTACAAATGGAATAGTAATTCAAGTACTTTGATTGGAGATGGTAATTGTGAAACCTCATGGAAAGTAGAAATCAATGAAATGGGTATCTTTATTTAAAATTTAACTTGGAACCCACATTTGAATACTCTGTAGTTGTCAAAATTTAATAGCCTAACTCAAAATTTTGGAGCAGGGCAAGAAGGAGAAATTGTGAACTAGAGTGTTATTGAAAAGTGTGATAAAATCGATAAAGAAAAGGAGTTGGGTTATAAAATTTTGCACACACCTAAACTTGATGATATAAGGAAAATCTATATGTGTTCAATATTCATTAATTGTCTGGGTAATCTTTAGAAACCTTCTAACCATGAAGCTATGAAGAAGCAAGGCCTTAAGGGCACTATAGGTCAATCTAGAGGAAGATAGGTGAAATACTGGTGTTCAAATGATTCCTCTTCACAGTAAAGGGGTTTTACTAGATTGATATAACACTTTTTATACATATTCCTACTGAGATAAGGTAAGGAGTTGGATAATAGAGAATTGAAGGCTAAAGACCATTGTTTATTTGCATAATATGAAGTTGAGACGACTAGATGAAGTCAACAGTGAAAGATACAAGATTGGATTATTCAATTTGGTAAGATTTGGTTGTCTTATTTACCTTAATGGAGTGCCTTAGTTGATGAAGCTGTATTTAAGCATATCAGGAGTATGAGACTGTTGAAAATAGGAAGTATTGAGACAAGGTAAAGGACCTTTATTGTGAAATACGTCATTAATATTTGCAATTTTATAGCCATTTTTCAGGTTACCTAGAGTGATCCTCTCTACAGATCATGGGTTAAGTGAAGTTGTTGATTGAACTCTCTTAACTAAGTGATTGCATGATAGAATATCATCCATGCTCAAGCATCATGTATAATACAATGATGTAACTTGAAGTGAGGAATATTTCATAGGAAGTCAACACTTGTGAGTAGTATGAGAAATCTTAATATACTTGATGGGAGTATGACAAATCTAATTACTATGTTGAAATAACATAAAAGAAAAACATGCACAAAGTTGAAATGAAACCCTCTGATAGCTATAGTTTGCACAAGGTGAGAGGTTTAATCAAGGGTCGTGGGTTGACCAAATGTTTACACCCTGAATAAATAAATAAGGGTTTTATATAAGTTTAATTCCTTATTTATTAAAAGGTCTAATTGTTGTACATGTCGCATATTATTAATTGATTAATAAGTATTAGTGTGAAAAAAAATGTGCGATATAAAATTATATAAATGATTGCTTAAATCACAAGGAGGAATTACTTAGATAAATACAGAGGTATAGATATGATCTATGTGTGTAGAGTGGATGTGCAAGGTAGTAAGGATCTGGAGTGTTTTGTCTTTTGAACTATGCTTACAACTTGAACTAGTAAAAAATTATACATATGTATTGTAACACAATATAGTCTGGTCATGGGTTGTATGGTCTCATATAGGGATATTTTTGTACTCTGTAACTTCTAACAGTTTTCATTGGCCTGGAAATATGCTTAGTTGTTTGATGCTAGTGTTTACAACTATGTGACACCTTATAGTGACTTGTAATGGATAAAACCCTATATACCTACAAAAAATTTCATCAAATGATAGATAACAAAAAGATACATCTATGTTTGGGTGAGGTTGGATTGACCCAAGTGGTTAACCTCCACTAAATCAATATCATAACTTCACTACATCCCCTTGAGTGGGAGAAGGCCTCATGTAGTTCTTCGAGTGTTGGTACAAGTAGTGTATGTGATATAATAAAACTCCATATCATTCTTTTTTGTATCTGGAAATAGCAAGTAACAAGCATAACTATATATAACATGGAAATGTACGTGGTGTGGTAGTAGAGTAGTGTGTTATGATTCATATGCTAAAACTAATTCCCTTTGTCTGCTATGACTTTTGATGATTCTTTGAAAGGATTTCTCTTACAAAGATATAGCTCTAGGACCTTTGAATGTTTGGTAATAGAGGAAGCTAGAGTCATGGACCTAGTTTGAGTGTTTTAGACACTAATTTTTTAAATCTTGTCATTATGTAATGCCAAATTTTACCATGTTCTCTTTCTAATGCAAATTGTCACATTAAAAATCCAATCATATCATCTCTGTAATCTTCTAAAACTCGATTATATTTTTTCTCTACTTTGTTATAAATTTAAAAAATATTATTTGATCAAAGCTATATTAAACCTATGTTATTCATGACACATTTTAATTTTTTTTCATCTCTCTGGTTTGAAAAGGTATCTAATGGTTGAGATGTAAGGTCCAATCTTGGTAAACCTTTACAATCCCATAACTTCACATTCACTGACTCTAATTTCAAATTTAATATATTATTTGTCTTTCAAGAATCACCCTTATTAGAATATTTCACCTATAAGATTCTATAAAGTAAGTTGGCATCACCTTACAACTCACCTGACACTCTTACAAGACCCTATTTCAAATATCATTAAAAAATAAAATAAAGGGTTCCTAAACTTACCCAAATCATCTACACATAATCTAGAGTAGTCTCTTTTACAAGTTTGAAGCAATTAACCATTTCAAAAAGTCTATATTCCTCTATTTCTAAGCATTCAAAGTTTATAGAGCCATGTTTTAGTAGGATCAATGTCACTCTAAGTAATTCACAACAGTTTAAATAAAAAAAGGTTATGTCACATAGCTAAGGAACACCACTTATCACTACTACTATGGTGGTTATGTTAAATATTACAAAATTATCTTGCTATCATTGTGTTAAGAGACACAATTCACACTTGTACAAGTACCTAGGAAAAATACACAAGGATTGATCCAAAAATGAGATCATGAAGTGCATCACTTGGATAGGATAGGTTCAACAGTAAAGATTTTAACCTTCAAGAGTATTCCATCCTCACCATACACACATGTTTTCCCCTTTTTGTTTTCTATTTCTCTGATGAAGGGTTCCAAAGGTTGCTAGGGTTTACACTTTCTTATAAGTGATTTTTAGTCATCCCAAAGTATTGAAAGAAAGAGTGATATACAGAGAAGATCATTACCAAAAAAGTGAAGCATGCATACATTTTAAGGTCCAAATTATAAAATTTTTAAAGACCATACATACAAGGTATGTACTATACATGATTTATACGATTCTATCCATGTTGAGTTTACAGCTTCAAAACTCCCACCTAAAAATATATAGTTTCGGATTAGTCTATTCCACCATTGTACACACATAGATCATCCTTGTTTGTACTATACATCTAATTATATATCTTATCTCTTGTATTTGAGTAGTTTAATTATTGATTATTAACATTTTCAATCTTTTTACTTAGGAATGCATTATTATGATTGTGAATGGTTAATGTTGGAAGTTAATTAATTATAATAGTTTACCTATTACAAAAACTTTCATCCTCCTTATTTTTTACATAAAAAATAGTATAGATTTCATTATGGTTTAGTGAAAACATTTGGTGAACCGAACCATTGAATCAATTTTTTTATCAAACCTTGTGGTTTCTCCATTGATTTTTGCACATTATGGCTCCTAATATTATGGATATTTATTAAAATATCTACCTCCATTCAAAGGTTTCTTTCCTTGGACTTACTAAAAATTCCTCTCATCATTCCTATACTTCTACTTCGAGTGAGAGTTGGGAACCATTTAATGATCTTATCTATGATAACAATACACATCATAACAAGTATGATTATGTTATTCCTATAATTTGTTCCCATTTTTGTATTCACAATTTTTTCCAACACTCTCCAATGTGAATGGTCTCATAACATGGTTAAAAATAATGTTATCTTGAATGATGAGGTGTAATTTTTTTCACAATTTCTAAAATAAAATCTTGAAAATTATTACATTATTCTTTGTAATTCCCATGACCATCCCAAAAAAATATTATATCTTCCATATTTGATCTCAATCCTCCTTCATTATCTACAATGTAAAGATCAACATCCCTACATCAGTGGGTGGGTGTAAGAAAATTAGATCATAAACTAAAAAATAATGGATGTAATACCAAACATATCTACTCTAACTCAAATACAAACCTTTAATTGATCTAAAAGGAAGGGATAAGAAACATACCTACAACTTACCAATAATAGGATCCTCCATTTATTTTTTGCATGAATTTTGACATCGTCTCCCCTTAGAAGATTTATGATATATTTATTGATGATCAAGGTAGAAATGGATTGGTGTGTTTATCCTCCCATCCATACATTTTGTGTGTGGAGGATGTGGCTCAATTTATAGAATGCATATGGAGGAATGGATGGATATGATGAAGCCATGATAGAGGTTGATCAATGGTGGAGATTAATAGAGGATGAGGAAAGTTATAGAGATGGTAGATATTTTAGGAATATTAATTTCATGAAAGGTGGTAGAATGTGAAGGTTATAGAGATGGAGAGATTTATAAAATTATAAAATTATATTATTTATGATTAAATTATAGACTGTTTGGATAATTTATAGGATAAGATGAGAGGGTAGGTAGCTAGGAGTTTTAAATTCCTAAAATATTATATGATGTTATTAAATGTTTTATTAGAGGAATTAATCAAAGTTGAAGGGATGTGTGATATTATAAGGATTTATATGATCAAGGGATAATTGATAAAGGGAATTATTTTAGGTGTATACATTTTTCTCCTCTTTGAATGGATATTGAGACCATAGATAGTAATAAATTTTCAAATAAGATAGAAGAAAATTAATAAAGGTGATCCCCCTTGAGGGGTCTTATAGGGAGGAACAAGATGGACGAACACTAAAAATTATTATTAAATACGTGTAGATTAGACAAAATGTGATGAGAATGGGATTGGATGTAATTAATAATATGGTTTAAAATCTTTCCTGTATTGAGCAGTGCTCAACATATTTACTAATTTAATATATGGATAATTTAATAAGACCCTAGGTAATGATGTGTTTGAGGGATCTAAATTGATGATGTTACAACCCTATATTTTCCCCTATATGAGAGGGGGAAATTGTAAATGTTTTTTATTGATGTATTTGTTAATGATACAAGCTTGGATGTACCCTAGGCAATGATATATATGAGGGGGAGTTGTGATTTTTGCATATATTTATGGATTGATGGTTCATTCAATTAATGCTTATTTGTGGATTGATTTATTCAATCGTTATATTATAAGACAAAATTAGGATTTTGATAGTGAACCATCTCAGAAGGATGATGGATGTTAGATATTTAGAAGAATTTTGATGTGATGATTCGTAGGATGGATAGGATATCATGTGGATATCATGTTTATATTTTTCTTATGATATGTTATATTTTTGGATGTGTGATTGATTATTAGATGAAAGATAAGTGGAGGTTTTTTAATAGGGATAGTGTGTTGAAGGAGGATTATAATAGTTTATTAGAAAATAGATGAGGATGGGAAAAATTGCATGTGTGTATGAGGATATGGTGATAAATATGATGATTTGAGGAGATTATAACTTTGTATTTTATGATTTCAATGGTGATTGGATTAAATTGATAGATAGATAGATAATTCCCTATACAACAATGTATGTGAGGGATCAAGATTGATAAATTTACAACCTTGGATGTGCCCCAATAAATGATATATGAAATATGGAATTCATAAAATATGAATGGTTTGATTGATTTGATAGAATATTAGATAGAATATTTGGATAATTGATTTGGATTGGAGTTGATTAAATCAATAATTTTTGAAAAGGATTCAAGCATAATTGTGGAGTCAGTTGGTTCCATAACATGGTTGGTTTGATGAGGATAGAATTTAAATATCAATGATTGATGGATAAAAAGAATGAAATATGATAGAGAAAAATGTGATCCTACTAGGTGGTGAAGATGGAGATATGGTTATACTAGATGAAGTTTGGTTGTTAGAATGTTGATAAATTGGCTGGTTGATAATTGATGGAGGGATTTTACCACTATGTTGCACACATTTACCATTTTTTCCATCATTGAAAACCTAATTGATGTGGCATATAATAGGATGCACCATGATATGAAAAAATTATGATGGACTTATTTCCACATGCCCCTGAACAACTCAAAAATTAAAGTATGCACAATTTTCCTCATGCCATTTAATAGATTCAAAAATGGAAATATAGAAATTAGCTCTCATATCATTGCACAAATACACTACCGAGAGAAATAATAATACAAATGAACAAAAACACACACAAAATTAAATGGTATGTAACCTCATTATTTAAAGATCCATGTTGGGTGATCGATGCTGAAATTTATTGATTGATTTTCCCTGAGAAAGTATACATGCAAGGGGGTGGTGTTGGGAGTGATGTATCCTCAAAAACATTATAGTGATTAATTTGTTTGATGATAATGATTTTTAACAGTATTTAGGATAAAATAAATGATTTTGGATTTTGGGATTTATCATTTATTAGATTATTTAGTTTTTTATGATTTTATGATTATCTTGATTGCTATGCTTTTTTGGATTATTTTAATTTTATGATTTTTTATTTTTAGATGGTGTACAAAGGAAATTTTTTAATGGAGATAACTTATTCTTATATTAAGGAAAACAAGGATATTGGATGAAAGGGAATATATAGGATTTAGGATGGGATTATGAAAATATTTAAGATAGGGTGGGAAAGATAGGATAAAATGTTTGAAAAGATGCATGATATGATAGCTCAAGGATGTATAAGATGGAGTATGATGGGATTGTATAGCATGGGGTTGAGGAATGTAAGATAGGACTTGAATTTATCCTATAGGAACAAATTTTTTAAGATGAGATAGCTGAAAGGATTCGAGGTAATATAGGTGAGGATAGGATGGGGATGGTAGGGATAGTTTAGGATAATATGGATTAATATCCAAGAGATAGGAATTTGATCTACCTTAGATTTATGATACGATGATTTGTGTGGGATATTTAAGATTTTACATATGAATGGATCAAATAGATGGTGTAGAATGGTTTTGGGGTATTGGGGAATAGATAAAGTAGATAGTTATCCTAGTGGTATTAGTTAGAATGAATGGAAATTTTCCATTGTTCATGATATATATGGTTGAAAAGGATTGCAAGTTAGATTAGATGAAAATTTAGGATCATCGAATAACGATGAAGTTTCAATTTGGGTGAAGCAGGATGTTGGTATCATGGACATTTGAATTAAGATTGGTAATGAACAAGAGATGGTAAGAAAGGTATAGATTGCCAATATTTTGACTAAACAAGAGTGTGATAAGGGTAAAAATAACACATAGAGACATAATAACCCAATGCCTCATCGATATCTAGTGTGTGTGATTGTGAAGATCAATTACCTCTTGAAATGAAAACTTGATGGGTATTATGTGAAGATAAAATAGCCACTGTGTAGTAATGATTATAATAGGTAGATATAGGGGTGAATGGAATGCAAAGTGAAGTCGTGCATTACTCTAATTCCATCTAGGTTTCTATGTCACTGACAAAGATGCATAATATTCTTGTCACAACATTTTCCTATTACCATCCAGAAGCACATAACCCTGGTAAAGATATTAGAAACATCCCTAGAAAAGTATTAAAATGGATTTTTTATTCAAATTATTCATTTTTTAATTTTTTCCTTTTTTAATAAGATATTAAATTCTCCTAAACACTCTCTAAGGGTTAAGAATCATAAGTTACTTGATGAGGGAGTGTAAGTGAGTGTGGAGACAACACTCTATAGCATCAATAGATATGCCTGAGGATCCTCACAAAAAATTTATTATGTGTGTTAAAGTTCTTGGATATTTAGAAGGATAGTCATTATTGAATTTCCAAGTAATTATACACCAAGATCACACAACTAGAGTAGATACTACTTCCTTACAATGTGTTTGAATAATTTGATAATTTTTTCACCAATTTTTTTGAATCAAAGTATAAATGGACTAGAATGGAATATGAATGGATTGTATTATAGATATGGGTGATGTGGAAAGGGATGGGTATGAATGAAAGAAGTATGGTTGTGAAGGAAATAACATCTATGTGCAGGAAATGAATTAATGCAATTTTTTTTGGTATTTTTAAATATTTTTGCTATTTCATATTTTGGGTTTGATTTTTGACTTTGGTATTTGATATGTGATTTTGTAGGTGGGTTTATTTCCATTAGGTGGTGTTGATTATTTATGTTTTATATTTGTGTATTTTTGGATCAATTCAAATGAGGAGGTTCATCCTCTAAGTTGATTTGAAATCTTGTGTGCCCAAGTTGATTTAAAATCTTGTGTCAAGGCCTCCTAATGGGATATCCTTGCAGAAACACATGATGTTGGTGATGGTTAAGTCATTTTAAAATATTTTAGATGATTCATGAATTGGTTAGCCCTATTTGAATGGGTTAAGGTATTAATGATGGAGTTAGATGGTTGGGATAATAGAGTTGATAACATGATTAGTGGAAACAAGGTCACAAATAGATTGATTTTTGATTTTAGGAGAGATTTCATTAGTGATAGTTTGTAACCTATGTTGTAATGACTAAAGTTGTGATAAAGGGAAATGGATTTATAAATATATATTTCATGAATTCCTAAGACTTTTCCTTGATGATTCATGATGGTGAACATATTTTTTGCGACATGATATGCAATATATTGGGTATATGATATAAGGTGGCCATCATGAAATAGGGGCTATAAGAGGTTTCATTTTCCTTGTCCTCTATGAGGCCTCCCTTGATAGAGGAGAAGGTGTTAGAATTTTCATGTTTTTTGATAGGAAAGGATAATTTGGATGTGGAGTGGTATTTAGATGAAGGATGAATCTTGGGGAGACGATATTGATGCATACCAAGTGGTGGATAAAGTGCTACTAGGATAATATTCCCTAAATTGATGAGGTTTTGGACATGATATTTTAAGCACATACATTGATTGGTTTAATGTTTGTTGGTGTAATGGAAATAAAATTAATAGTTTTCTAGATACCAATATGGTTTTGGTATTTTCCCATAATGTGGTTTAATTGGTGGATGATTTATCATGTTTATGGTTTTCAATTGATGGAATATGGTGGTCAAATATTTAACTAAGGGGGTGAAGCTTCTTCTATTAGTGGTATGTTTAGATTTACCCTAGGGAGAATGGTGTGAAGTATAGGATTTGATTTGGGTGGAAAAGGGTCCAAATTGGTTTATGTGTGTGGTTTAGGAGTTGTATTAGATTTGTATGGCCTAGGGGTCATATCATATTGGATTGGCTCAATGGCACAAGTGGATTCATATGGAACAAGGGATGCATTGTATTTTTTATTAGGTGACTTAGAATTGGAAAGGATTTTTGATGAGGGAACACATATTTTAGGTGACTTGGGGGATTGTAGGTCAAATTCAATTGGGTGAGGTTTAGGTTTATGAGTAGGATTGGTTTTTGGATGGGATTGATTCAGAAATGAAGATTGGGAAATAAGAGGGATGAATTAGGATGTAAATTATTCTAATTTTTAGTTTATTTGTTTGATTTTTTTGATTTGATCATATATGAAATGATTACGAGTATAATGGTATATTGTTATGGAAATTATATTTATTTTTCTATGTCAACTTGGGTCCTAATGCATGGAAGTTGAGGATCATGATGGGTTTTTGTTTATTTAGGATTTCATTTAATTAATCACAAGGGGTAATTAGAAGAAGGTGGATTTATGTGAGATGGATCCTTTGGGTAGATGATTTTTGATAATTGGGTGGGATTAAAGGAGGTGGGGAGCTTGGCCCCTATATTGATAACCCTAAGAAGGAGGTTGTATTTTTGTTTGAATTGAAGGAGTTGACTAATGTTGTCAATGGTGGGTTTTTAGAGTGATGGATTATGGTAATTGATGGGGAAAATTTGGTGGCCAAGGTTTGGGATTTCATCATTATCAAGGAATGGATTAATAGAAGCATGATAGATGAAAGAATTAATATGAGGTTTTGTTTGAAGTTCCAAGTTGGTTTTTGTGGTATTTTACTCTTTATTTTAGGTAATATTTTTAAATTTAGAATTGGATGAATATGGATTTGGATTGAATTAGAAGGGATTTTGGATGAGGAAAATGAAGGATTTAGATTGAATGAAGATTTGATAGATATTGTTCTATATTAGATCATATTATAAGAAAATTTATATAAGAAAATGGGATAGGGGTGGGATTATTTTGATTTTGGATTGGGGGTTTGGATAGAATTGGATGAATTCATAAGTTTTTTTATCAATAATAGTTTGTATTAAGTCATTTCTTGGTTTTTATTTTAGTGTGAGGCTTACAAACACATATACCTCAACAACACATAAAAAAAACAAGCCATAAGCTTATTTTAATAGTATAAGGGTGTGCAACATGACTAGCATCCCACCCACCTCACATGGCTTGGTGAAAAATTGGTCTCCCAACACTCACTTCATATGGTACAGAGTGAATAACTTTAGGAGTTTTTCTCCATATACTACTAACCATTTACATTTGATATGTATTAATTAAAGGTTGTCCAAGTCTCTCTAAGTGCATGCCTATATACCTTTCCATAAATGGGGACTAAGTCCTTATTGAAACAATGTTGTCTAATGCCTAGGTATTGGGATGAGGAATCACCTCGCATCTTGTTGTAGGTAAAATAGTACAATACTTATATAATAATAAAAAATGTCCTTAAATTTGTATACCTCATTAGAATAGAGGGTTTTTCTGAGTGGATGTTGCAAAACTCCAAGTCACAAGATGCCTAAAAAGAAAATAAAAAAGAGGAGGTTTCTGTAATACCCAAAATATAACAGTAAAAATGGTGATTTTTTAAATTATTTTTTTCCTTTTTGATTTTTATATGACACAACACTACTACTGCTGCATTGATCACAAGACGCACAACACTAGGCCAACATATACACTAATGCACACAATTTTTAATAACCAAAAGAACACATATCTTATAGGTTTACTTTCATGTGCATTGTATTCCATTACTTAAAAAATGTTATATTATAGAAGCATAACTAACGCTACCAAGATACATAATACCAACATCTCTAATAAGGTTCATTTTCTTTTCTGGATTTCTTCATTGAGTTAGTTTCATACTAGTAATTATTCATGGAAAATCTTTGATCAGTTATTAGTGTAGACACCAAAATTGGGTCACACTCCCCTTAGTCCCCCATTGACTAACCAACTCAAACATATTCATGTAACCATGGCCCCTTTCACCCCACATTAATATTAATGTAATTAACTTAATTAAATTAATACCCATCCTCACAATATGCATTACTTAATTATTTTAATTAAGCTAAATTTCCACCTCACCTCTCCACCTCACCAACATCACCTACCCACCTCACCCTAGACTTACTCTTGGCATGTTTTGATAATTAAATAAGACTTGATCTCACTTGCCTTAATGAGATAAGATTTGGTCTAACCCTAAAAGCACATGCCTAAGATTTATCTAACCACATTCTCGCTCATTAGAAGGGAAGATTCCATTCTGATTTGTGGGAATTAACCAACCCAACCCAAGAAATCAAACGGATCTGCCATTTTTAGTAAACCTAGGGAATCCCACCTTAACCGACACTGGTCAGCCTGGAACCATCATCGGTTACCATTTATTCACCTTAGCAACCTTTTTTTTGGGTTGGAACATTCTGAGAGCAAGAGGACGAGAAGGGATATGTATACAAGAAAAAACCAAAGTCTTTTCACGTACCCAGACATCCATAGCCAACATCAGGAAAAATATAGAAGCATTTTGCGCTCACCGTAATATTCTGAGAAGCATCACTATTACACCAAGCTCCATTCCACCAACCGATCATCACCACCACCCAAAACATTGGACCTGCAGTATTGGTAAGCGTTTTTATCATTAATCATTTCCATTCTTATTCTGCTCATAGAGTTATTATTTCTATTATCATTCTTCTTTTAACATTCTGATTCCTCCATAGCCTTCTTTTTGGAATACTCAAAAATCTCACCCACCCTTTTATCAAATCACCTATCCTGACCCTTCCACTTCTCTGAGTGTTCTCAAAATTTCCACAAACCTTGTCATCCCCTTCTTTAGCTCCATCTAACCTCACCTAGACTCTACAATAAGGTCTTCATTGAACGTTCCTGTCACCCTACTATACCAATGCCGGTTAGCCATAATCATCATCAGTATCCCTTAAACCATCATTGGTTATACCTAACTGACATCGGTCTTTGTGTTTCATACCATGTGCTAATAAAAGAACCAAAAAAAACTTTTACCAAATAACCTAAAAAACCCAGAACCTGACCCCAACCAGTCCAGTACCGCGACATCTACCAACCCTTCAAATTTGACTATATCCTAGCCTATTATATTATATTTTCTTATTGTGATTGAATGATATACCTAAATCATATCAACTACAGTAGGAATATTCTTGTTTCTCGCATTAATTTATTTTAAATAGTGGATTGACAACCATCTAGGGAGTATCACACTTCCCATATCTAGCATACACGAGGAATTCCATTGTCATATATTATTTAACTATTATTTTGTGGTCTTGTTTTCTATTTCAAGTAGTTCATCCCAGCCAAAAGGAAGATATCATTATCGGCATTAGATTTAAAATTCAGAACATGCGCAACAACCATCAACCAATCATCAATAACAGGTATTCCTCCTCAACCCTTATCCTTATCTGTTTCATCTCAATAAAGTAAAGAAAATGGTGAAACATTTTGGCATGCCTAGTGAGACCCATCAGGGATTCTATTGCATTTTCTTCATTTCTAGGAAAAAGCTGTGTGGATTTTCCCTTTAAAAGGATTATATAGTAATGTTCTTCCCTAGTAATCCTCTGTTCTTTATAATTTCTCTAAAATATACATTTATCTTGGTGCATTTAAAAAGAATCATTCTTCTTTATTGCTTTCTACATTTAGTGAAAGTGCATACCCTCTCCTATTCATCATTTGCTTCATCAAACATAATATTTTCGATTTGGGCTTAAAATTGGTAACATTACATTTTGATTTGTTGCATTTAGCTCACATTAAAATGAGGAAAACCTATATGCTAGAAGTCATGCCTAGCTGATGGTTGACACAAAGAATCATAGAAAGAACATTCTCTCTCTCTCTCTCTGCATTTCTTACCAAACTACACAAAATTGAAATATACATATCTTTCTTAAATAACATCTTACCTAGGAACACCTGTCAACGATCACACAATCTGATAGGTAGGTACTCCCCAGCTCATTACTTTTATCGAGTCATTACCTTAGAAGGGGGATCGCCCCCACCACAACATACCTTAAACCTCTCCTTTTAGATATCCTTCTTCGTAGAAAGCCTTCCTCACCAAAAACTCTAATCTAAATTCATGAGTCAGTCTTCTAAATAACATTAGCTCAAAACATTAAAATCACTTGTTGGATACATTCTTTTTTTAGCATTTGATTGAGGTGTGATGATACATCTCTTGATTTTCTATTATTTTTCCTTACACACTCCACAATCATAGTTGGAGTATTCTGACTTCTTCTAAGTGTGTCAAGACCACATTATATCATCTCCAAGCTTCTAGGTTGATCATTCATCTAATATCTATTCACAACAATCAATTTTTCTACATTTTTCCAATTTTCATAGTAACCAGCATCAGTTACCCTTGACCGACATCAATTTTTCTTAACCAGAATCATTTTTTTTGTTCTTTTGGGTTAAATTGCCTAAAGAACCCTCATTTCATTTTATTTGTTGTAGATTTCATGTGAGTCTCTGTACTCTCTAGGCTTTGATAAATAGTCATCATATAACTTGTTCATCTAACCATTAATAGTCTTTGCTTCATCTGGTAAAATTGTTCATGTCTCATAGTAACCAATGTCGGTTACCCTAAACCGATATCGCTCACCCTTAACCGTTTTCAGTTACCCTCCACTGAAACTCAGCTGATACATTTCCCAAATCCACCTATAAACACCTATTTTATTCATTCATGTTGCTCTCTTTTAATCTACATGATACAACATCACCTGATATACATTCATTCACATGCTATTGACTCACAATCAATCTAATTCTCTTATATTTCACGTGAGTTGTCAACCACTCCCTCCTAGTCATTCACCACCCTCTGTCTTATCACCCATGAACCTAACCCTACCTACCACCATTTTTGCAGGTGATGAAGAATTTACATGACTCCTTGATCAGAATCCCTGTGGCCTTATAGTTCTACCTTTCCCATTCTTCCACCTTGGGACTCCTCAGGTCCGTTGATATATGGCTTGCTTGTCTCCATGTCTCTTACCCTTATTTCCACTTATGACATCAACCCCTACTAATGCGGCATTATGTTCACCTTCCTTATCCCCAATAGTTTCAAAGATAGGTCCCATACATGTTATGACCATTGAATCTGTAGTATCAGTCACACCCATAGTATCTATTGTCCCCTCATCAACCACCCAAACCATAACCTCATCCATGCCCATTATCTCACTGATATTGATTGTAACACAACTTCCCATGGTATCAGTTACCCCTAATCCATTCCATAACCTTGTCCTCTCCATCCCACAATCTCTTTCCCTAATCACTACTAGAGTCACTACGACTGTCCCACCTACATACACATACTATCAAAAACCCCCCCATCTTGTCCGTCACCCATTATGGATATATGCCCTCTATGTTAGTCCCCTATTCTCAAACTCCCTATTCAGCATCACCATACACAAGAATGCCACCCATATCATATGTTTAGTATCATCCCTCCTACACCACAAGAGGATCCCTTCCACCACAACCTACCAAAGACCTCATCAAATTAATGATGGAAAGGATGCAGACGCTAGAAATCTAGAGTCAGTTTCCGGCTCATGTAATTCTCTCACCTATGATGAAATATGTAATGAGCCCATTCATCCATGCCCATCCCTGTTCTCCCATACCTTGTACATTGAGAAATGCCAAAATTCAACCATTTCAATAGTAAAGAAGACCCACAACAACATTTGTAGTCTTTCAAACATGGGTGTTACCTGATCACCCATGATGACGCCTTACTCCTACAGACCTTCCCGATGTCCCTGATAGGACCTACATTAGACTGGTATAGTGGGCTACCAAGACACTCCATCTAATCATTTAACTAGGTAGCCCAAGCCTTCTTAGACCAATTCTTAAATCAACATTGTTAAGAAGGTCACCATGAATGATATTTATTTCACACGACAGTATGATGATGAGTCTATCAATGACTTTATCGCTCGCTGGCGTAGCCTAATTCACTAGCTCACGTTTTAATTACCTGAAACTGAACTCATAGAGTTTTTTACTTGGGCTTGCGCTAGACATATCTCACTAACCCTATAGGTACATACCTTTCACACTTTTGATAAGGCATTCACCATGGCACTAAAAATTAGAAATTCGTGTTATCTAAGAGAAGAAAATTCAACTTCGTAACAACAACATCATGTTCAAATCAAATGATGCTTCTTCGTCTTCGAAACCCCAAAAATAACTATTCAAAATCCAAAGGATCTGCTAATGCCGTAGTCCTCAAGGCTATGCCCCCCTCATCAATCAAACATAGCCAAGCCTCCTTCTAATCTCTCTCCCATCCAAGATTTCTAGTTCATATGAGAACAATGAAAGTATACTTCAATAGGAGAATCTTATGCTTCTATTTTGGAAAAGCTTATTAAAGTTGGTGTCATTACCCTTCCACCTATAAAACCACACACTTTTTTTGACCCTAAGCACCCCATGCCCACATGGTATAAAGAACATGATTTTGTAACTATCATTGTGTCAAAGGTCTTAGCAACAATAACCACATCACCTTTAAGAATATCATCCAAGAAATGTTAGAAAATGCAGATCTAGTATTGGATAGCTCGAATGAACCCACTAATCAAAACCTACATATATTCAAGAAGCCATTTCCTAATCATGCCCCTTCTTCCAACCAAGTTGGTGACACTTCAAACAATGATAACAATGTCTGTGAGGTCCATGCTATTTTTGATGACATACCATTTTCTTCCCAATTTCCTCATGTTTCTTCCATAGACAAAATCTTAGCCCGAGCCCCCCTACCTACACAAGAACCTATTTCATATACTCCTCCATCAGCAGAGGAACCCCCTTCATTTTCTCCTTCACCCATGGAAGAGCCTATAATTAGCATGCCACCTTTGACCCCTCAAATTTCCAAGCAGTTGTCAGTGGCACCTCTCCTACTCATAGGAGGTACATGTCCACAACCTACACCATCACAAGGAGAATCCACCTCATCTGGCCCATCCTCTCCTCTACCCATGGAGGATCCTATAGAAATATTGTTTCCTTTAGAATATTACTCATCAGTGGACCTTTAAGATCCCGTTGATCTTCTATCATCTCTCTTACCCACAGAGTCTGAGGCTAGCCATTTCCCTGTATCTCAAACACATTTTACGGGGATCACTACCTGATCCACATCAGCCCTGCCTGTAGCAATACCCTTTTCACACTTGGTCGATCACCTAGACTATGTTGATAGAGACTTACTTTGGGGATGACTTCTACTTCTAGTTTTAACCCAAATGCAGATGTCACTCACCAACACCTCCACTATCTATCCAAAAGTGTTTCGAGCAACCAAACCAAACACAAAAATGACTATTGCAACACCTTCCACATCACCAACCATAGCCTAACACACACCTCTTCCCACAACCCAACATACATCTACACCCAAACACCTACCCACGCCTATATCATCTCCCTTACCTAAACCCATCACCACCTTAGGGGTCATACCAACATCAAACTTTACTCACCCACCCATCAAATTAGATTTAGCCACTTCTTCTGAAGCTAAATCTAAACTTACCCTGGCCCCTAAAAAAGAAGATCCAACTTCCTAGGCCTCATACACCAACCTTTCCTACCATGCCATTATCACCTTCACCCTTTCTGTCCATGCTAGGACCTCACCCCTCGACCCTAGCCAAGTAATCATATTCCACCGGAAAACCAAGAGTACAGCTAGCCCATCTCCTGCATCATGGACCTCTAATATACCCAAGTGATCCACACAACTTCCACCCTCACCCGGTAACCTTCTTACCACCCATACCTCCACTACCATCCATAACTTTTTCACTACCCATGACATCTTTCTTCTCTTTCACTCACACCTTCTACCCAACCTCTACCAACCACCTCTATAGCATCTCAGTTACCCCTGTGGGTAGACTATCCTCTTCCACCATCTGATCTTCCCTCTACATCACGTACACCCATGTCACCTTTTCTCAAAAAGGTGCAACTTAAATCTAAGAATCCACTACCCTTTAATAAGGTAGTTAAACCAACCATACCTTCTACTGTCAGCAAATCTTCTACCATGCCCATACCCAAGAGGATACAACTAAGACCTATGACCACTCCACACACAAAACTAGTGGACCAATCCATTCTCCCTCATATAAAGCCCCTTACTCCACAATTAGCCGCATCTGTACCCAAACCTACATTCACCTCCCATTGTGATCCACTGACAGGATCCTATGCAAAATCTTAACCAATCTTCTTGAAAATTTTGTCATCATATTACCACCTCTTATACCTTATGAGCCACTCAAACCAAACCAAAAGGGTTTGAAGAAACTAAAATCTGTGCCTATCATCGTGTGTTCCAGGCCATGATGTAGAGAACTGTAAGGCTTAAAAAACCATTCTTGTCCAATTGTGTCCTCCCAAAGAAAATTTTTATGATGATGATCTTCTTGATGAGGACCCCATTTCACCTTCACCAATTTCCACATATCTTCTCCCATTACCTACTCAGCGACCAAAATATCCACCCCCACAACTCTTTGAATCCATCCCCGAGATTTGAGATTAACATGGTCCGTATAAGAGAGTTGGCCAAACCACCACCCAAATGCCAATGCACCTACTCATTTCACAAGGGTCGTATCCACCGCTAGGGTTTTTTCCCTCATGCCACTATACCTTCCATGGCACACCTTCTTCATCCACCTCCCCTCAAATTAACATGGTTCACATTACCACTCGTGCCCAGAAAGATAAAGGAAAGGAAAAGGCAACTAGCCCATCAACCAACCCTGTACCCAACATACCATCTGCACCCATACCTAAAGTCACTATTTGAGGTCCTGCATATCCTATTTCCAATGGGGTTAGGCACCACAAAATGATAAAAAAACTACACCAATCCCCCCCTCAAAATGTCTTTATATGACCTCGTCCAAACCTCAGAGTCACATCAGTCAAGCCCTCATGGAGGTCCTTCAATCTATTGAAGTTTTACCAAATGACCCCACACCTATAACCTCCATCATTACCCCCACCATGTAGCCTCTCTCACTAGATCATCACCTTCCTCTACGCCTCCACATACTTGCCAAGTGGCTGCCCTCATCTTTTTAGATGAAGAGATCACTCCCTTCCAGTTTGATGACCCTGACCCCACTCTTTTCATCTTTTTATTTATTGATAATATATGCATACGACACGCGTTATGATTGATGGTGGTGCTAGTATTAACATCATATCCTCCCATGCATACTATCAAATGCAAATACCTTCCAATTGCATGCATGGTAACTTGGTTATGTTGTGCTCCTTCAATGACACCATGACCTGTACCCTAGGTACTATTGTTCTCTATGTTTGCGTAAGTCCCCGCACTGTCCCTAAACTTTTCTATGTCTTAGAAGGGGAGTTCCAGTATAACTTTTTTCTCAGTGACCTTGGATCCATGTGCCATGGGTTGTGTCCCTTTGAATTTACACTGCTACCTCAAATTTGAACACAAGGGACGTAATTACACCATCCCTATTGACCTATCACCTTTCAAGACTTGTAACATGCTATACCGACCCAATGATGTGCTTGTTCCAGTCAAGGAATCTACCACTATTCCTACTTGACCTTCACCTATAAGTCCATCCACCAAAACTACCACTACCTTTGCTGCATCTAACCTTGCTATCCCCACTACTTCTACAACCTCTACCACTGACCTACCTGTTTCCCCATCATCTAGCAAGCCATCCATCCCTGCTACCCACATACCAACTACTAATCCCTTAGAAGGTGTTTTTCAATGCCTCACTCTAGGGGAATACCACCTATACAATATTAACACCTTCCTCACCCCGCAAGAGTATGGTAACCTATGTCAACACCCCAGTTATGACATCCGCATTGGCGATGTTTTTCCTTATGGCCCTCCCCACCTTTGCACTAATCTAACATATGGGGGACTTGATATGGCCACCTATAAACCCAAACCTCCATCCAAAACCAAACCATTTTCATCCGACCTAAACTCCCTCACTAACCACCGCTTCATTCACACTTTCCTCCACTGGTGCGCGTGGAAAGGATTTGGCTTTAGATTTTATGAATAGGGCTGCCATACTAGTCATTTCATGTACCTCTTGTAAACACAATGACCGTAGTGGCATTTGTTTTGATGCACCACCTTCCAAGAAGGTTTGTGTCGACCTCATCCAGGATGGAAAATCTTCCCCACCTCATTCACCCACATTACCATCTTCACCCACGGAGCCCATAGATCCCGAATCTATTCCTCCTAACTTTTTTTTCCTAAACACCATTTCCCTGGGATGGCTGACCTATCAATGTGATGGCAAAGCTCCTTCTTCTCTCCCATTCCTGTATCCTAACATGATCGATGACGATACACCTTCTATTAATGTCATTTAATGTTAGGATGATGACTCCATCCTCACCTACCTTGGTGTAAAATATTCTTATATTCACCAGTCGTTACCTTCTAAGATGTAAACCATGTTGAATGAATCAACCATCAAAATCAACATTAACACTCAGAATGACCTGCACATTCTAAATTTTAGCCAATCCTCAGACACTACTGAATGGGAAGCCTTCACCTCTTTCCTTTGAGACCCTAACAATGCATTTTCCTAGTCCTATGCTGATATGCCATGGTATTGACCCAAAAATCATGGTCCACAATATTGTAACCATTCCTGATGCCAAACCCATCAAGCAAAAACTGTGGAAAATGCATCCTCACATTTCTCTTCTAGTCAAAGAAGAGCTTCAGTGCCTTCTCTTAGTTTCCTTCATCATACCCATTGACTATCCCCAATGGATTTATAACATCGTTCTTGTCACAAAGGAAATAGGGGGACTCCACATTTGCATGGAATTCCGTGACCTCAACCTCGCCTGTCCCAAAGATGATTTCCCCCTACCAGGAATTGACCAACTAGTTGATCTCACTACTGGCCATGAAATTTTATCACTCATGGATGGTTTCTCAGGCTACAATCAAATATTACTAGCTCTAGAGGATCAACACAAGACTACCTTCATCACCCCTTGGGGGGATTTCTGCTATCGAGTCATCCCTTTTGGCCTCAAAAACATTGGTGCTACATATCAGCGAGCCATGACTTACATCTTCCATGACATCATGCATCACATATTAGAAGATTACGTAGATGATCTTCTGGCAAAATATAAACATCGAACCAAGAACCTACCTATCCTTAAAATCATATTTTACTGTCTCATCAAGAATTATGTGCATCTTTAACCAAAGAAGTACATATTTGTGGTACTTTCTGGAAAACTCCTAGGTTTCATCGTTTCTTTGCATGGTATAGAAGTTGATCTTGCTAAAGTCAAGGTTATTCTAGAAATTCCTCCTACTAATATCCATCAAATTTGAAGCCTATAAGGAGATTTTTAATCCATTCGTCATTTTATCTCACATATTTCAGACCGCTGTCAACCATTTCATCTTCTTCTCAGGAAATATGTTTCATTCAAATGGGATGATGAATGTCATAAATCCTTCAAAGCCTTAAAGAAATAGATCCTTCAACCACCAGTGCTCATTCCTCCTAAGGATGACCATCCCTTTTACCTATATATTTCTGCCACTGACCATTCTCTAGGTGTCATGTTCACGCATCACGACAAGCAACACCAAGAGAAAATGGTTTATTACAAAATCCGTACCCTTCTTGACTATGAAACTAGATATACCCATGCCAAATTTTTCTTCTTAGCCTTAGTTTTCATCGACCACCAAACTCCACCATTACCTACTCAATCAAAAAACATTCATCATTACTAGTACTGAGCCATTGCACTATATGTATGCCAAACCCTATCAACATCAATGTGCCACATGTTAGATTATGCTTCTTGTCTAACTTGACCTCGAATTCATTCATTAAAAGTCCATTAAGGGCCATGCTATCGCTGACCAACTGAGTGACACACCTATTTCTGGGAATCAATCGTCTAACTTCAACTTCCTAGACGAGTCTATAGCTACCCTTTCCCTAGACAAACTCACTTACCAAATGACATTCTTCTTCGATGGCTCCAAGTGTCAACATGGGGGTGGGGCTGGTTATATCCTCATTCCTCTTGATGGTGAACCTATGCCTTTGTCTTTCAAACTTGATTTTGATTGTACAAATGATATTGCTGAATACAAAGCACTCATATTGGGTCTTCAGGATGCTTATTCCTTAGATGTTAAGTAAATCAATATATTTGGTGATTCTTAGTTGGCCATAAACCAATTCAATGGTATATTCCAGTTTCGTAATGAGATAATTCAAAATTATAAACATCACGTAGATATACTTTTGACCACTTTTGACCATTACGCACTCTAAACCACACCACGTTCTACCAATAAATTTACAGATACAATGGCATGCTTAGCTTCTCAGATACCTACTTCACTTGCTGACTTTAAAATCTTTATCACAATACAAAGGCTACAATCACCCTCTTATTTACCTTATGAGGTATACTCTATCAGAACCGTTACCCCTGAATCATGTGACCTCTATTATAAGCAATAAACAGACTATCTTTTACTTTCCATTCTACCCACTGATCTCACTAGTAATGGACAACGTGCATTTCTTAAAAGTGTTTCATGTTATGTCATCATGGGTGGTCTTCTTTACAAGCATGGCTTCGACTGCATTCTCTTACGATACCTTATAATTTCTAAAATTTCTTACACCATTAAGGAAGTTCACGATGGAATTTGTGGAGGTCACTTTAGTGGTTTAGCTATTGTAAAACACATTCTTTTCCTAGGATATTATTAGACAACCCTAAACCATAACTATTGTGAGTATGCCAAACATTGCATGAAATTCCATCAACATGATAATCTCCATCACAAACCTATCCATGCCTTACAGGTTACACGAGACCTTTAGCATTTCTCTTAATAGGGTTTGGATCTTGTTGGTGAGATCAACCCCCATTCTTCACAAGACCACTAATGGATCATAACCGCTACCAAATATTACACTAAATGGGTAGAGGCCATTCCCCTCATTCCTACAAAAGAGGAGAAAATATGTGAATTCATCAGCTATCACATCATTTGTCATTTTGGTGTTCCTCACTGCCTCGTCACTGATAATGGAAAGTAATTAAAAAACAAAACCCTACGACAACTTTGCGACACTTTTGGCATTCAATTCAGTTTCTTGTCACCTTATTACTTACAAACCAATGGCCAAGATGAATCAACCAATAAAACCTTGAACAAAATTCTTATGAAAGTAGTCAAAGATACTAGAAAGGATTGGCATAAGCACATTCTTTTTTCCTTATGGGATTATCGCACTAGTATTCACACTTCAACTGTTGCCACCCCCTTTTCTCTGGTCTATGGTACCGAGGCCATCTTACCTCTCGAACTCTAGATTCCATCTCTCTACATCTCACTATAAGACATGCTCAACGACGATGAATTTTTCTAAATTCGTTTGGCATAACTAGAGTTATTAGATGAACTCCTTCTCAATGCTCTTGACCATCTCCAAATCTATCAATAACGTATCAAACGTGCCTATGAAAATCATGTTCATGAATGAACCTTTTAGGTCATTGACCTCATCCTGAAGGAAAACCAACATGTAATCAAAGACGAGAAAAGTAAATGATGTAAATTTTCTCCTAATTGGATCGGACCCTATATAGTTACTTATGCCTATGGATCAGATGCTTATCGTTTATCTTTCCTCAAAGGTCAACCTAAACCTGAGCCCCTTAATGCCTTGTATCTTCAACCATTTTATTGTTGATGTCAAGTTCTATACCAATTTCTCTCAGTTGATCACTCATCCCTTGAGCACTTTTCACCTTCCATATTACCCATTTTTATGATCCATGACTCAACAAGAATCATGTGACTACCCATCACCTTTGAGCCTTACCTTTAATATGAGTACCATAGTTTTACTCATAGCATGATTCTCATGGATAATTTTCATCTTTTTCAAGATGGAATCCCATGGTCATTTATCATTTGAAACCACCTCTTTCATAGTTAATCTATGTGTGCTACAGTCATGTCTTCTAAATAAGAACCTACTCTTCCTCTATAGTCTTGTCCATGACTTAAACACCCAAAAAAAAAAAGGATACAACTCATTGAGTAAAAATTTCAACAAAATATGACTCCCTCAATAGGGACATCTCTTCACTCTCATTCCACCGCTATCAATAGACTACTCCCTTTAAGGAAAGCTATATCAATTTTTTTCACAAATCCAATAAAAATCCTCAGAAGCTTCCCGCATCAATCAGCTTCACGAAGACCTCAAGGAGATACTACACCCATCTGATATAGACTTCCCACATCGATCAGTCTATTACAAACAAATAAATGAAGAAAAAGATGAAATTTTCATCATGGAATTGCCTATTTTTGATTTTGGGTTTCTTGTTCCGAAAAACACGTTGTCGTACATTGAGTTATGCTCAATCACCCATTCTCACCTCCTTGCCTTTTTGGCCTAATTTCCTCATTACTTAAGGGACTTGCCGTAAACATGACACTTTGTGATTATGCAACTTTCTTCACCCTTAGAATGGTCCATTATGTAATGCGTTAAGGGTCTTACTTTCACAAGCCCCTCTTAGGTATGGTCAACTCATTAGGGTTCTTATCAATTAAGAGGCTATTTTACCACCTCTTACCATTCACCTTCCTCATTACTTATTGATTATCCTATACAGGACCAGATCATTGAGACTTATATTTAAAAACCACTCAACCATGCCTATGACCTAAACTTAATCATGCCTAGGACCTACATTCAACCATGCCTAACACCTATCAAACCATTGCTCTACTTCATCCTAATCTTCCCTAGTTAATGGGAGAACTACATCGGCCCGAGGTTCCTTTTCACTGGGACTATACAGGGAACAATCCAAGGGCATGGGGCCCTTGGAGGTTAGCTCAGCCACCCTCTAACCTAACCAATTACTCCTTCCCCTTTCCTATTCACATTCTACCCTAGTTGGTTTCCTTTCTATATCAATAACTGGAAATTAAACCAAACACACAACAATTACTAAATGTCTTTACCATCATAACTCATACATTCATTTTGATCATGTCTACCATTTCTTTACCATAATCATACATTTTCCTAAGAATCATCTTAACATGATCCATACCATCATTAATTACACAAATTAATGAATTAGAAACTCAACCATGCCTAACCAACCCAACTCCACCATGTCTAAATCAACCTGACTCAACCATGACTAACAAACTTGACTCAACCATGCCTAAATCAACCCGACTCAACCACGCCTAACAAAACTGACTCAACCATTCCTAAATCAACCTGACTTAACCATGCCTAACAAACCTGACTCAACCATGCCTAAATAAACCTGACTCAATCATACCTAAACAAACATGAATCAACCATGCCTAACAAATCTGACTCAACCATGCCTAAATAAAATTGACTCAACCATGCCTAAAAAACCTGACTCAACCATGCCTAAATAAACCTCACTCAATCATACCTAAACCAACCTAAATCCACCATGCTTACAACAACTTGACTCAATCATGCCTAAACCAACCAGACTCCATCATGCCTAATCCACTTAGTTTCCATCACATACACACATAATAACAAAAATTAAAATCAATAACCCCATTCTTGCTATAAGTATAATAAACTATAAATTAGAAAGTTTGTGTATACACACATGGGTATAGGGATATGAATAAATACTAGTCTCTCAAAAAATTCATATGCAACCTCACCATCTTCAGCACGTAGGCCAATATATGACCAAAAATAAAAACATCTCATCTACATCCTCACTCTCTTTGGTACACAAGCTGATATATATATAAAATAAACAACTATATAAAATAGGAGGTACATATAGCTATCAGACATCAACCTGCTAGATATCCTCCATATCTATCTCACTTGTCTCCTCCTCCTCCTCTACGCATGTACGACATCTAGGTAGCATCTCACCACCCACCATCAGTCTTGGCCAGATCTTTGTTGGAACCCAACCTGAGGCTAGCCTCTATGAAATAGTGGCCACACCCTGACCCTATCTTGGGGCTCAATGACCCCCTGTGCTCTCCACACTATGGTTGTGTGACTTGGTTCTCTCACTCAAGGCCTATTATGATCTATACTCTCCATACGATAGGAAATTTATCCCTGTAACAATAAATTGATCCTGGTAATACCTCACCTTGCCTAAACATCCCTCAACCTACCTATAGGTATTGTCTGTGGTGGTGCCATTAGCCTCGTCCCCTATACCTATCTCTCGGGACCCTGTCCTATTGGTACCTGTAAAGAGGGACCCTGTCCCTGTGCCTATGCATGTCCTAAGGGACCCTGCCCTGCCCCTACCTATATCTGGGCTAAAGGGCCGCAACCTACACCTGTGTAGTGGCCACTTATACCCCATCCCCATATCCACCCTATGTACACCTATAATCTATGCCTGTAGGGTGGCCACTTGTACCCCATCCCCATATCCACCCTATGTGGGTACCTGTACCTGCGCTACCTGGGCCTGTAGAGTGGCCACTTGTTCTTATAAAATAACAAGCTATGTCTCTAAACCTATCAGCTACCGCTGCACTATCCCCAATTGTGTAATCAAGGTAGTCACCTATCCCTATAGGGCATCCCTCTACACTGTGACGGTGGATAAATCTAGATACCCCAGGCTCGGTGGTACTTCTCGTGAATATGTAACCCACCACTGTCTGTACCTATTAGTAACCCCAACATCATCAATTTTCTAATCTACTACCTACTCCTCTTTCTCTATCAGCTATGGTAGAGGTATAGGCCTCTCCATGTTATCCCTCCTATACTGTGGGAAGGGTGAGGGTATGTCCTGAAGTATCCCAAACTTCTTCCTAACCCTGTCAATAGGTATCATCTCGTGCTCTCCTGCACATCACCCTTCTATCCATCAGAGTAGTTATAGCTCTTGTAGCTCCTTTTCCATCCGCCCATATGATCGAAAACCCACATAAGGTTTCCAATTATTTTCCATGCTAGAAAACCCCTCTAACAAATGCCTGTAATAGGATACATCGTGTGTCACCCTAGCAGCCCGATGCTCTCCAATAGTTGGTACCCATCACCTGTAGCCTACTCAGACCAAGCCCACCTCAAATACATCTAGACAGGGAATACCAACCAAACGCGCACACACGATGTGCCCATATGCACAACAGTGTAGTAGAAACATGTAACATAGACTAAACCTCTGTAGCCTCCCATAGGCCCATAACTCTCTGTATAGCTACACCAAGAATTTTTGTGCTCATGAAAACTGAGTCCTATCCTCCATCATGTCCCAAAGAACCCCCATTAATGCCTGTGGGAATCTCCCACCCTCCGCATCTGGAAATGAAAAATAAAAAAATACCTCCATTATCATCACCCGTAACATCATCTCCTCCAGATGGGCCCAATACATATTTCCATAGCTCATACTAGCATTATGGAACCTCATCTCCACTATCCCCTCACCAAAAACGGTTAGCATCAACTCCTTAGATGCCTCTGAGGAGATATAATACACCTGCATCCCCACTATTGATAACTGTAGGATCTTGTACACATCCTCCAGGGTGACTGTGATCTCATCCATCGACAGATGGAAGATATTGGTCACTGAGTCCCATCTGTCGATGAGAGTGACCATCAAACTTGGCTCCGAACTATGTGCTAGTAACGTCTAAACCTAATCAGGGAAACCTATGTAACATGGTGTCAATAATCACATGTCACGCTCCCTCGTACCTCCATAAGCAGGGCTGGTACCCTATCCCAAATTTGTAGCTGGTCCCTCACCTGTACCCAATAAAACACACTATTGTCAAAACCTTCCCATACCAAACATGTACTGTACCCAATAAACCTTTTCCCCAACCCTTATTACTTATTATACCCACTCTACCAATTTTCCCTTGCTAAACCACTCTTTTTTATGCACATTATATCTATTCCCTACTCACTACCCTTTGTCAACATATTACCCTTACTGTTATCACTCCCCTTAATTATATCTCCCATCCCTTACCCTTATTTTCCTAGCCTTTTCTAACTATTGATATATTCTCCTCTAACCCCAAATGACATCAGTTCCTTATGACTGACATCGATCCATTATGACCGATATCAGTCACCTGGTACATAACTGATGCCGAAAATTTCTAACCAATGTTGCCCAACCCTTGACCGACGTCAGTCACTGTCATGGAGTTGAATCCATCCGAACCCCCCTATTTTCCAAACCTTTTACGAAATAGCCTAATCACTAATCGTACACTACCCAAAGCTAACCTAAACCCCTCCCCACCCCTATTCACCTAACCTCAGACTTCCCCCCTCCCTTATTTCACCAATTTTACCCACAAATTTCATTATATTTCCCTACCCAAAAACCCATACCCATATCACCCTTTTCTATTTACATACAAAGAAAGGTTAAGAACCTACCTCATCCTAGTGTCATCGGCATGGTGGAATGTCTGACTACTACACCGGTGGTCCACCCAAAACCTCTCCCACCTATTTCATCCCATAATCTACCTCCAATATCTCCACCAATCACCTTGTTCCACCCATTCCTGTGGACCCATCTACCTGGATCCTCTAACCAACCGGATCTCTTCACCTCAGTATGGTCTCATCCCTTGTACTTTTTTCTTGAAAAAGCACAATTCATTCAAAACTCTATCATTTTTTCCAGAAGTCCAAATGTATAAATGATTCCATATTATATGGATTTTTATTTTTTATACCCAAATTGACATGACCGATGATGCTCAATGTGTGCCCTAACTCACCGGCGTTGATCATTACATAACCAACATCGGTTACCTGTCATAATCTTGTCAATACCATTTACCCATTTTTGACCAAAATTTACCCTTTCCACCACCTTCTTGACCTTACCCACCCTTATAGCCACATACCTCCTCACCCATCTTACCTACACCTGTCCTAAATTATGTTTAGGGAACTGTTATTTTTACCCGTACCTCGGTCGTACTCATACCGTGACTTATATGCCTTGACCTAGAACACTGTTCGTGACCTTTGAGCCCATGTGCTCATTATACCTTGTGAAGATATTACCTATGTTGTTTTTCCTACTGACCTTACCTTGCCTATTACCATGTTGTTTATCTTAAACTAACCTTTTGTGTTCTATAACATACCTAAATGTTCCTACACCTGACCTACATTTTATTTTCACACCATATCCTATACCTTGGATACCAGAATCACTTCAACCCTATTTGGATAGACCTATCGACCTTAGCTAACGTAGCATTTGAAATATTTTCACTCTGGTACCATGTTGTAGTTTATATGTGTGTGTACGTTCGACTGACACTACCTTTGACCCTGGCCCATTTCCCTGTTTTCCTGATTTGACCTTTACCCCATTACCCATTTTTACCTGCACCTACCCTACCCACTCCTACCTACCTAACCATTGATTAAGTATATATCCCCATGTCCTCACTCGTTGTGTTTTGTGATGATGGTACCTATTTTTCTTAACCTAATAGCCTTACCTTTCCTATGGCCGTGAACCTTGTCTAAACAAACCTTGACCTTTTGGATGTACTGGAACCACACCTACGCATTCTTACATCTTACCTTGTTAAGGGCCCAGACCGTATTCTTTACCCTGGATACCAGACCTAAACAAACCTTTTTTGGATGACCTTTTAGACCCTAGCTAACCTACATGTGTTATGTTAAGAAACCCTGGTATCTCATGTCTTTTCACAATGTGTGCGTACATCTGAATTCTCTACCTAATCACCCACCCTACCTCTTACAATCACCATACCCTCAACCATCACCTTCTTCACACCTAACCCTAATTTCTCAAACCACCCACCTCCTCATTTTATCAAACCACTCACTGCTTCCTTCTCTCACCTCATCGGTTCCTAGTTTGAGGGGGGGGGGGTTACCTTCACCCATGCTTGGGGCAACATCACCTTCACCCAAACATGAAGTAACCACATCATATTTTTGTCTGCATTTCTTACCAATACAAGCTACACAACAAAAGGGGGTAAAATGTAGACACCAAAATTGGGTCACACTCCCCTTATCCCCCCATTGAATAAGCAACTCAAACATATTCACCTAACCATGGCCCCTTTCACCCCACATTAATATTAATTTAATTAACTTAATTAAATTAATACTCATCCTCACAATATGCATTACTTAATTATTTTAACTAAGATAATTTCCACCTCACCCCTCTACCTCACCTAGACATCTTACCTAGCCACCGCACCCTAGGCCTATTCTTGGCATGTTTCCATAATTAACTAAGACATGATATTACTTTCCTTAATGAGATAAGATTTGGTCTAATCCTAAAAGCACATGCCTAAGTTTTCTCTAACCACATTCCCACTCATTAGAAGGGAATATTCTGTTATGATCCGTGGGAATAAACCAACCTAGCCCAAGAAATTGGGGAGATCTGCCATTTTTAGTAAACCTAGGGAATCCCACCTTAACTGATTCTGGTCACCCCTAAACCGATGCCGATCAACCCTGAACTATCGTCGGTTACCATTTATTCACCTTAGTAACCTTTTTTTTGGGTTGGCACATTCTAAGAGAAAGAGGACGAGAAGAGAGTTGCATATAAGAAGAACCAGAGTCTTTTCAAACACCTAAACATCCAGAGCTAGCACCAGGATAGATCCAGAGGTATTACACTCATGGAAGCATTCTAGGAAGCACTACTGTGGCACTAAACACCATTAAGCCATTAAGCCCATATCACAGTAAGTATACCTTTTACTAGCATAGTCCATTTCAGTATAATAGTCTTGTTACTTCTATTATCAGTTTATACTTTGCATGTTCCTTTCCCATATTCTACCTATTTGTAGACTCAACCATTCCTCTACCCACACCATAAAATCATCCTTTCTCACCTCCTATACCCCTCTGAGTATACCTGAGACCTTTATAGTCCTCCTTACTCATCCCTCCATCTCTATTTTCCTTCACTTCAACTCCTAATAAAAGATCTCATTAAGTTCCTTTCACCCCGACCATGCCGACATTGGTCACCCATGACCATCGTTGCTCCCTCCTAAACCGTCACCAGTTACACTCAACTGACATCAGTCTCTATGTTTCATACCCTGTGCCAATAATAGAACCAAATGACCCAAATAACCTAGAACATGATCTTGATTAGTTCCAGTAACCTGAAACCTACATACCCTTCAAATTTGACTATAGCTTAGCCTGTTATATTATATTTTCTTATTGTGCTTGAATGAGATACCTAAATCATATCAACTACATTAGGATTTTGCTTATTTCTCACATTAATTTGTTTTAAATAGTGGATTGACAGCTATCTAGGGAGTAACACACTTTTTAGATCTAGCACAAGCTAGGTAGTCCAATGTCATATATTAGTTAACTCTCCTTTTATGGTCCTTTTTTCTATTTTAGGTAGTTCCTCCCAGCCAAAAGGAAGCTCTTACAATCAACATTGGGTCGAGATGTCAGAACACACAAAACAACCATCAACCGACCAAAAATAACAGGTATTCCTCCTCATCCCTTACCCTTATCTGTTTTGTATCAATAAAGTAAAGAAAATGGTGAAATAATGAGATCTAAATGTCAATGATGAATTAATAGTTTATTGTTTCAGTTCACACTTTAACTAATTTATAAGGCAATTCTAGGTGGGATTAAGCATGTAATAGGTTATATAAACCCCCTTTGACCTCTTTACAAAATTTACTAATAATATCATAGCCATTTCTATTTATTTCATAGTTCGAGGATTAGTTTACACATATGCCACCAAAACAAGAAACACTCACGATATAAGTGGCCAAGTAAGTTTCAAAATAAATGTCATAGAGAAATCCAAAAGAGCGTAAGTCATCCACATATTTCTCTTTTCACTCTACACTCTACAACCATACTATCAATGTAGTTCATTTGGCAATCAACTCCAAGATCTAACATAGGGTTTGGATTTCATTTAGTCATTTCATGTGACAATTCCATTCATATGGTGCCTCCAAGGAAGCAATTATCTCAAGTTACTAGTAGATATGGTCTTAATTTACAAAGTTCCTTTTTTTTTACAATGTCTACATTCATCTCCTCCTATAAAGGTATGGTTTACCATGGTTTTAAGTTATGAGTGGATTTCCTTGTCCATTTCCATATTAGGGTGAAGATTTTGACAGAAAATATGAAAATTTTATATTACAATAAAACATACATAACAAATACCACACACTTCATTTTTTATCTATAGAAAAAATCTAATTTAGTTTTCTTTTGATGCAAAAATAAGGATTTCCTTTGATGAACTAACAGGAGGGTTCCACCTCACTCTACTGTTTACTAGTGCTTGTTTGATAACCATATCAATGTCACATTATTACATTCTCTAATTTCTTCCATGAACCCATGAAACTAAATTGTTTAGAAGCCTCCATTTTAACTTAGTTTTCCAAATTCAGCCAAGTTAATATGTTTTTAGGCACTTTCATTCCTCATGTTCTCAAATGCAATATTATGTCATTTGATAATTTTTGTCACACATAATTACACACATACAAATACCTACTACAAGGCTTATAGGTATACACAATAATATGGGGTCCATATACATATATAAGATAAATTATGGGTCCTTTAGTCAGGTTGATTAATATCATGCATCTCTCATATTTGTGTCATTCTTGGATAACTAGTTTTTATTTTATTCCATGTAGGAAAGATGACATACAATTAACATGTGATCTAAAGATATCCTTCAAGGCTTGCTAGATTAGGGTCATCATGTTGAATTTTTTTATATCATCCTAATGGGGATTAACCATTTGTAATCTGAACAAGGGGGTTTTAATATTGTTTCTAATTTAGTTAACACTCACAAATGCATACTCTTCATTGCATTGTTTATTTTCTCTACTCTATTTGATGCTAAAAAAAAAATATTGTTGGCATGTGGATGATAATTTTTCATTGGTTTCAAAGGAATATTAATGAAAAAGTAATATGCAAGATAGCTATGGGTATATTGGAGTGATTTAGATAAGGTATAACAGGTCAGAGGTTTGAGAACACCCAAGTAAGCACTAACTTATTAAGGAGTCAGTGACTAGCCAAGGATAAGTTGTGATGTGATAGAATACCAAGATGATGTATTACATTTTAAATCATGTATATTATGTGGAATTTTTTTTAGAAAGATGAGTATAGGGGCACATGAGTTGAATTAGCCAGACTAGCTCAGTTCAAGATGGATAATCCCTAGGCCTAGTTTTCCAAGTGATCTGGAAAGGTGGAGTGAAGGAAATATGAAGCTATAAAATCATAATAAAGGTATAAAACCCATGATATGACTTTTTCAAGGGGGCACATGGTGAATAACATGACAAACATGATGATCTACAATTAAAACTAGCTCAATTTGGCATATTTCAAACACCTAGCATGAGGGTATGAAAAAAACAAGTTTTATCAAGAAAATGAAATCATATAAAGTGTGTAATGACATTTTAAAGATTCCTAATATGAAGCTACATGTCATAATTCAACATCTGGAGGCATGGTTAGGGTCATTAGTAGAAATGCCCTTTAGGATAAACAAGTTTAACATGAAAAAAAGAGATTGGTTAAGAAGTTATAGGTGTATTTATGAAAAATTATCCATTAGAGAGAATGTAGTAGGTATTCATGAAGGTGTGTACCAAATTTTAGGACCTGAGGAGGATTTTGTGTAAGATATTGTAATTTTACTAAAACTACGTTAAACAAGGTATGATAAAATAACACATTGACTTCTTAGCATTCAATATAGATTTTGGAGTCTCCTTTAGGTAAATCATAACATATATGTTTGAGTAAAACATAGATAAAAATATTTTTCAAAAAATTTTAAGGCCAAAATGATATGAAATAAGAAAGTTCTATTCATTTTTGTGGAACTATCTGAAACCCTCATATGCTCCAGTTGAAAGCGGTATGGAAAACATTATCTAGTTAGGTGTCCAAATGGAATTTTTTTTCTTGGTTATGAACTTTATCTTATATAAAATTCCTAAGAGAATATTTCCATGGTGGTTTAAGCTCATGAAACATGGTGGTAAACATAAGAAAACATACATTTTTTGAAGAATTTAGTGTACAGACAAATTTTACAAAGGAACCCTTGTTCAAATTTTTTGTGAAGGATGTTGAGGATGTATTATTAATGTTGATGAAGTTATCGAGGTTGGTATTTTGTAATAATTTTATGATACAGGTGCATTTTCAGTCCTACCGCCAAGAAATCCTAAAATAGAAGACCAATTATGAAGGTATGATAGTGTTAATGATAAACTGCTTAATAATGTTAATTTTATGGTCCTAGATAGCTTGAAGATGTCTCATATGAGGTTGTAGTGTGATCAGTTTGGTTTGATGAAGTGTTTTCATGCATAAATTTGAGTGATCCAAAACTGCCCATTTGAGCCAGTAAAGAAGCTCTCTGCTATAGGTATGGAGAAGGTGTTTCTCCCAAAGAAGGTGTATCGATAAGTTCTTGAGGATGTTTTTTAGGATGAATATGAAGTTTTTTAAGAAATTAAATTCCTTGGTGAGATCTTTGAAGGTAATTTTTCTATGTTGTTTGAAGACTGGATTTTAAGATCCTAGAACCCAGTCAGACCAGTTTTAGAAACAAAGTTGGTTGAGTGCATTTTTCCTTTCCTTGGTGAAAGAAATGAGTTTACTGAATTAAGACATCAATATATATACAATGATGTATGGAGTGAATCTTGATGAGGTAATTTGAAGTATTAACAAGTACATTCTTGAAGACTTGTTTCTGGTAGAACAATATCTATGAAAGTAATCTTAGAAATGAAAACTTATGAGAGTCATATGGATTTAAATAATGAATGATGGTAACATGATCAGATTCTTGATGATCAAATATTTCTAGAAAGGTGAGTTAGGAGACATGAACATGTGGATATGTGTTTGAAGTTGTCTACTTTATGAAGACTAGTTTTTAGTGTATAAAACCCCATTAGGATCATGATCTAAGAAGTATGCTATAGATAGAAAAATAATTCTAAAACTACTAAAATTTATTAAGGGTTGACTGGATGTCCTGTATTTCATTCTCTAAGTGATTAGAAGGATTTTTTTTCATGTATTTGATGATAATAAAGTGATGGTGTAACTGATTTATGAGTCCTCTATGACTATGAATGTCTAGCTGAGAAGAAGGATGAAATATAGATATTATGCCTTGATTTTATGATCCAAATCATGTGGTAATGATTTATTCATCTTTTAGTGTGATCCATGAAGTTCACAAGGCTTGAAAAGACCTGAAACTGTAGTGATTTCTATAAAATTGAAGACTAGTTTTTGAAGGACTAAAATCAGCTATGCATTGGATCTCTAATGGAGGTATGAGGATGAAGTAGAGAGTTTAAAAGAATATAAATGTTTAATATGGATTTTTGGGACAATTTTAAATGTGCATGAAAATTTTGGACTCTTGTGAGCATGTTGGGAAGGTTAAAAAAAATTAGGACTTGGTTAGCTAGAGGACAAAAATTGATAGGACAATTACAAATAAGAAGTATAGAGATCAGATTAGAATATTTGGATGTATAACTGAATGTCAATGGTTGGAAGAACATACCATTTCATCTCAAAGGTGTTAGAAATAATATTAATAGCTTAATAAAAGAAATTACTTTAAACTAATCCATTTTCATGTGTAATGATTATACCTTAGCAATTTTTGATTAAGTTACCTTGTTTTCCTCTTGTACGTACTTGGAGTAGAGTGTGAAGGTAGATGAAGTGAATGAGACATATGATAGAGTTATTATATTATATATTAAGGATGGATAACTCATGAGAATATGTTGTTGAAACTAAGGGTTTTTTTGGAAGAGATAGGTGCAGCAGTTTGCATATGTGATCAAATAAGCGAAAGAAGAAGTGTGAGATTGCCTTCCCCATGAAGATGAGAACATGATCACGAAGTTTGAATCATTAATGAAGAAAAATTATGAGATTAATTTACAAATTAGTAGATATGTGATGAGATATGTGTGAATAAAGAGGGAAAGAAGATATGAACTGATTTAGTGATCATAATATGTTGTGTGAGACAAAAAATTTAGAGTGATCAAAACATTGCAAAAGTATGAGTGGATTATCATAACTCAGGGAGTTGATGCTTCCTTTTAATTTGCATCTTACAAAATATCATGTTGAATTGTGGTTGAATTTTTGGGATTTGAATCTTCGATGTAACTAGAAACTTACTAAAGGTCAAGTGGCATCTTTACTAAATTTTTGAGTTGCAACTCCAAGTTGAGTGGATGCTCAATAGAGAAATCATTGTAACATTTACAAAACATTCTTGTCCAAGTTATTTCTTTGGTTTCAGTGGGTTTTTATCCCTTGAAGTTTTTTCCAATTTAAAGCATGTCTCTTGGTGTGTTCTTTATTGTTTATTTCTTGTGAATACGTATGTGGTTTCATCATAACAAGGTTAAGTAAATTGGATTGTCTGACCAATTTTTGAATAAGCATTGATTCACCCCCCTCTCAGTTACTAGAACTTCCAATAATTGGTATTAGATAAGGATCTTTGAATATTCTTAACAACTAGAGGGAGATCCTTATAGGCATAAAAATGGTTTATGAGGATTCTCTTGAAAATATATTTGCTGCACAAGCCATTTATGTGGAGTATATGAGAAAGAAGATTGAGAATATTAATGACCTATCATTTAATAAGGTGTACTAATCAACTGAGGTATGTGTCAAAATTAGTTCAGATGAAGATGATGGTGATATGCTTATTGAGAAAGATAAAGAAAATGAAATTGACCTAGATGACTCAAATGTTACACATCATTAATTGGTGTTTTTTGAGGAACATGACATATCCAAGGTTGTCACAAGTCTTGATGATATCCTTAAATAGGTGGCATCTCAGAGTATAGGGAGAAATGATAGACTGAGATCCAAAGAGGAAGAGAACATCATTTTTGGAACTATGAAGGAAGACATGAATATGGAATTGACAGGAAATGTAAATTAGGTGACATTACTTCATGAAGATTCTATGGTTGTATTCTATATGCTATGTACATAATTTTTTCATGTAAATGGGATTTTTCTTGACAATTACAAGGAGGATACTTATACAAGGTATGTACATATTGTATTCTTCTTATGTGATATGTCTCACCTGAGCGCAAGTACATACTATGACTCCTTCATATGTAAAATCACGTAGAGTCATGAATGGAGCAAGACTGTTCATCTCATATCATATCTTGTATGTCACATTAAAAACAATAATAATGTTTATTCAATTCTTCTCATGCCAATAAAGAAAAAGGGGTGTCTTGAATTTCCCTTATTAACCACGATTGATCTCATCATATACAATAAAAGGATTAAAGTTCATCAACATCATGATAATGAAAAAATATGAAAACAACCAGGCATCTTATTTCTCTAACAATCCATGGAATGGGGTGCTCTACTTTGGCTATATGAAATCATTCTCAAATGATGGAAGCTAGGTTGTTAAGTCTCCAAAAATGGTCATGTGAGTAGGATTGTATCAACTTTCTAAGAATCTTGGAGAGGTTATGATATTTTTTAAATATAATATTCCTTGAACAATAATGTTGCAATATGTTTTGATAGATCATACAAATCATGAAAAATGAGTTAGGAGGTGATCTTTAAGGAACTTCAGTGTTGAGTAAAATATTGTACCTTCAAGCATGCTCTTAATGTATCATTGTGTACTCTATTTTGTACAATACTTCAAAATATGTAAAATTATTCAAGGATGACACTACTACTCCTTGAAGTGATTAGCATCTATAGGAACCACCCAAATATACTCACCATGATGAAGGCTGAAACAATATCACAGTGAAGAAGATACTCTGAGTTTAAAAATTCTCTTAAAGAGAAGAAAATGAAGCAAATGACCTTCAAGAATTAGTGATCAAGTATGTACATGCCCAAAGAAACTCTTGTGATTAGATAGTCATCAAATCCTATAAAGATCTATGGAAAAAAAGTGAAGTATAACCAAGTTTTCAAGTCACACAAGGTTTTATTGATTCATTTAGTGTGATAAAGAGGGTGTTAGTAATTCTTGAGTCAGGTCATCAAGAAATGTCTAGCTAGGAGAATGTCATTATTCAAATTCAAGTACTTGAATAAAGGTTGAATGTTAGCTTTATATGTCTGTACAAATCAAATATGTGTTGAGAAATCACAAGGAAGATGAAGCTATGTACAGTGTCTAAGAGGATCCTAAAACGATAAAAAATGAAGATTGTGATGAATAACATTCTCTACACGTGTGTACAATATCTAAGGGTGACCATTAAGGGTGTAGACTATTAAGTCTAAGAAGAATAGTTCTTGAAGCACTTATACATAGTCTGAAGGTTACAAAAGTGCATGAATGATATTAAGTTCCTTGTAGAGATGAAATGGTGTATTAAATTAATCTTAAAAGGATAATTATGAAACTAAAGAATCCTGGTGAAACTATGATCCAGTGAAGGTTCAAGAACTTAATATCTCAGACCATGGATACTATAGTCATTTTTACACCTTTCAAAGAATAAGGGAATCCCATGTGCGTTGACCTATCACCCAACGGGTGCTGGGTGCTCACTTGAGGCATGCGCAGTCACTGAGTCTCTCTTTTATGTGAGTTAAGTGGGAAAGCATCATCTATGATAGGAACTTAAAAAGAGTGAGTGGATATAAGACTTACATTAATCATAGAGCTTAGAACTACTTGTAGATCAATGTAGTCATTTTAGACAAAAGGATACTTAAAAATTTTATAGAACCAAACTACCAAATAAATGTATAGGAGTTTATATTCATTCATATAACACATATGAAATAGAAATATGCAAATATATGTATAAAATAGAGTCTATTATATTTATATTCCATCATACCCATCAACCTCATCACATGCATTAGATCCATTATAGAATATCACAGTATGCAAGACCTAAGTCATACATCATAACTGGATTAATTTCCTCCTAAACATGAAAGGAAAATTTCATACTCAAACCCCTTGATACATCCTTCCCCTGTAAGTCATCTACCCAACCTAGTAGAGTTTCTCATAGAATTTCTACAGAGATCCACTCTCTATTGATCTATATATCAATTCCTCTATGGGAACTTGTATTTATAGGCCTCTTGAACTACCAACCCACCTTTTTGAGGTTTCAGATCCATCACCAAGTGTCGAAATGTGGTCCTCCATGCGAGCATGCTCCTCTAGGCCTGAGCTCTCCACTCCTTGCCATGATGGTCTTCTAGAAGCTTCTATCGTGGGGCATATTCCTTCCTAAGCCAAATTTTTTCCAGGATTACACCTTATCCACTTTGCATGTGTAGTCAGTTCATGCTTTTCACGTGTCTTTCCTAATATGCAAAATATGGCTAAGTCCTTAAATCCTTCTTTGCCTTGCATGTGCATGCTACTTTTTCTTTTAAACCCTCCTAGAATCCTGCCCTATGTGCTTTCTCATTACACATCCTTCTTTAACAAGGCTTTGCATGCCCATGCACCTTCTTGTACTTAGCTAATAAATCAGGGTCCCAACATCACTCCACACTATGCCTGTTCTCCACCCGTGGGAACACGTATTCAATGAATAAAGAATTACAATGGATCCCTGAAGAAATAATGATTTAGAAAATAATAAGGGAAAGGAGAATTGGGAAAGATGGAAGAATGGGGAGTGTTGTTACTGATCTAACAGGAGAGGAAAATATGTCTTCAATTCGACCTCCAACTTATTCTAGGAATAACCTTCATTTTGTGCTCTTTGGCAGAGGTCATTGACTAGGGCATTTACCTCATCAAAACTCAGCTCGTATCCTTGAGTATTCATTTCCTCAACTACCCCTTCCATTTTATTGCCCACATCCTCAAGTGCATCCATCCCCTTTGTGATTTGTGGGTACAACCCTTTCTATCAGTTCTTGACTGAACCTCATAGGACTTCAATGGCTTCTAACTTCTTCTTAACCTCAACTAAGATCCTATCCAACTCTGCTCTGTTCCCCTTGTTCTTCTCTTGGAATTCTTTGATCTCTACCTCTTGAGTGGTGACAATAATTCTTGCCACTCTATCCCTATTTGCACAGTTATCATACGTGGCCTTGAAAAATTTGGTAGTAATTTTTACATTAGCAAGGACCTTGATGTACTTGGCAATGATTGCTACAACCTTCAATTTGTCTTCCCTTTCTAGGTGCACTGATACCTCTTCCTCAGACTCTAAGGACAATGGCTGCCTCTCCATGGCAAGGATACGTGTTAAGTCATATAGGCACTACAGGGAAGATCCATACTTTTGTGAGTGACGTGCTAGGTTCGGATGCTTCAAAAAATGGCATTTGTGATGGATTCTACCTTATTATATACCTCGAGCACCCTTTCCTTCTCTTCCATTAGTTCACACTTTAGCTGTGTGCTGATTAGTTCCTCCTGCTTTAGGTTCTTGGTCCTTTTTTGAGCTCTTCTTCCCTCTTCTCTAGCTCTTCCTCTAGGAATTTTACCTTGCCATTCCTTCTAAATAACCTGACTTCTAGTTCAACTGAGACCTTGTTCAGTGTAGTACATACTTTATCATCTGATAGCCACTGAGCGCTCACCAAGGGGTTTCCTCCTTTTGACTCAGGAACCTTCATTATGACCCCTTGGCTTACCTTGAATTCTAGCTCATCAATGTGGGACTCAATTGCCAAAGAAATCATTTTCCTCATCTGAGGGTATAAACATTCCTCATCAAATGACGTCATAAAATAGAGTTTCTTTGTTGTTACCATGCTTTGGAAACGCGTGTGCAACACCTTGCTTGGATCATCAATATAGTCTATTCTTGGTATCTAGATCTCTGTGCATCTTCCTCATGTGCATGTGCCCTTAGGAATACATACCATCGAATTGGGGCCTCCTCATGTGTTTTTGTGATCTTTTCCCATGCTTTCTTCTTTATCTTCATTCATAAGTATTTCAGCACTGTGCTCCAACTCTTGTCCTACCAAGGCTTCAATGATTTTTCTACTTCCTTTTATTCTACCTCGTTTATCTGCACCTGCATGAGGCTTGAAGTCTGATTTTTTTTACTCACTTCTTCACTTCCTACCTTATATTTGGTTCCTTTCTCCTTCTGGCTACCCTTCCTCTGCACGAAGAGAAACTCATTTTCCTATTCTTCTCCCTCTTCCTCTGAATCATGCACATCAAACATTAGTGGTTCTTGGGATCCTTTAGGTTCATCTTCTTCATCATCATCCATCTATCCTTTGTAGGCATCCAAGATCTATGTGTCTTCTGAATCAGCCTCCTCCATCACCAGTTGTTTCTTCCTAAATGAGGATTCTAGTATAGGAGATTTGAATCTTTATTCTTCCTCCTCTGGTGAATTCTATTTTGTGATAGGATTTTCTTGTTCTGGTACCTCATATCTTACTTGGGACCTCTTCCTACATGTGTAAGTTCTATTTATAGCACTTGTCCCTGGGGCACCCACTTGTGGTGTACTTTGGACATTTGGTGCCTTCTTCCCTTGCACTTCTTCTTTTCCTTTCTTTACTGGAGTGGACTTATTTCTTCTCATGGGGTCTTCAGGAATGGAGAGATCATATTCTAGGTATGCTACCTTCTCAAAATTTGGTCTTATGTGTAGATATACCCTTTTCATGGTCTCTCTTGCTATTGGAAAAGTCAGGGGCTTTGTCATTTGAACTTCGTGAGAGACATACATCTCCATGTACGCATGCTTCTTGGAGTAAAAGATCTTTCTACGTAGCTCCCTATGGTCTTGATCTACCTCACTAAGGTCAAACCTTAGTCTTTTGGCCTATTTAAACCTATTTACCCCTACTTGGAAATACTGAGCGGTGAAGGAGAAGGGGAGCTTGCACTAGGGGCCCGTGTTTTCATCTGTCAATTTAAATATGCCAATGTAGAAATGTTGGTACACCACAAATTCATCTTCTCCATCAAGAAGCACTGACATCTTCTTTAGGATCCTACACTCTACCTTGAATGCATCCCTTAAGTGCTTATACCATTTTTCTAGGCATGCCATGTGAGCAGTCGTCATGCTATCATAAGTGTACTTTGCAAATCTTTTTCACGGGTGAGGGATTTTCATCTGGATATTCCCAAACAAACTTATATGTGACATCTGGCACTCAAATCTCTAAAAACATAATTATCAAGAGTACATTTCCAAAAATTATCTTGTCTCCTTCCTGTGTGCTGTTAATAATTTCATCTGCAATGAAGGCAGATAAATTGTAGATGGTCCCCTCTAAAATCTTCTTGCACAAATTTAACCAGGCCTTATTTACCTATGTCCACCTTTCTTGGTCATTTAGCTTTGTCACCATGCACACAACCATTCTCATAAAAGGGTCTTGGATCTTCGCGATATAAGAGTATTGTGACCCCTTCTTATAATCATAGGTGGCGATGGTTTCTTTGATGGATTCCTTGTCACTTAGGTCATCATCTATACTTTATCCTTTACATATGAGGCTTG